>DWQX01002380.1:0-22057 GCA_018245475.1 Pharmacophagus antenor | reverse complement strand
ATAGTTTTGAGTAAACAGGTTAGTGTGATGTGTGTTTGCAGATACCTTGGCCTCCTCCTCAGCTGTAGGATCTTGGTAACCAGTACGGCGCACGCCACGAACAATAACCCGGCCATGGTGCCCAGGCACATGATGATGGGATCCTTGATGGGATCCCACCCGCCGTTGCAACTGTTTTCGACGTATACCGTATCATTGATTAAAGAAGAGCTCTCCGATTTTCGCGATACTAACAACGCACTGATGTTTTCATTTTTACTACAACTGTAAACAAAATTTATTGATAAGCTTCAGTTTAAAACTTAGCTTTTAATAAACACAGAGAACTTGCGTATGGCGATGTTAACGCAATAAGCTCGACGTATAGGATATTAAGTCTCGTTACCAATAAAGCTTGTCTAACTACCCCACACTTCCTTTCAAATCGGAACGTAGTAGTTTTTGTAAACAAAAGTAGCTATACCTATTTAGACGGTTTGAGGTAAGAAACGTATAACACCAGTTAAAATATAGAAACATTTTTTATCGGTTGTGGGCTAACACTCAACAATTTTACTTGATGTTAAGTAACAATAAGGCCTTAGATGGTGAAGCGTGTTCGTCTAGATTATATGACTCTAAAATGTATGACTGCCAGAACACAGCAATACTATTATAGTGACATTGACATTGGGGGTGGCAGCTAGCCACACAGATGTGAAAAAACCCTACCAATATCCAGACTATTACTCCTGTGGTCTGGCAATTGAACTAGAGACCATCGCGGTACAAGACAAACGGGTAAACCACTGCGCCGAGGAGGCAGTTAAACAATGCTTAAATACATCAAGAGTTTCCCTAAAGCGACAAACGTAGATATTACAATTCATACTCACTTGCATTGTTCCAATGGCAAAACCGTGGTCGGAGTAGGAGGAACAACTCTAACAGTTTCACACCTGTCCCCTTCGTATTCTACAGAGCATTTACACACCGGCTTCTGTTCCGGGCCAATGGAGCAAGTGCCATAATTCAAACAGTGCCCTTCGCAAATATTAACCTCGCACCTAGCACCGGTAAAGCCAGTTTTACATCTACAAAGAATAAAAAAAAATATATGAGCTATATTTACAAAGCAAAAATAATGAAATAATGTACAGCCTTGTGTTTTTAAATTTGTTGTTTAATTTTTGTAGATCAAGTTACATAAGCATATTATGCCATAAGTGAGAACATAATAATTAGTTTGAATAAAATGTAATCTATTTGGTTTTTTTTTGCACAAAATCTGTAATAACAGAATAATAAAAAAGCCTATTTGAACGGTACAATGTATCAATTTACTACGAGATAATGAATTAATTATTATATAGGTACTGTGTAGATTTTCGTGGATTCTATGAGTTGATTTTAATAATATTTTAATTTCAGGAAATAATTCTAAACTACTTGTGCAAATGTACAAAGATTTATGATCTTACGTACTTGCATGACGGTTCCCCACTCGGCGTGAAGCTACAGTCGCCTTGGAGACAGTAGTTGTGACAGACGGAAGTGTCGCAACGCTCTCCGATGTATCCGGGTGAGCACTTGCAAGCTAACCTTCCCTCCAACTTTACACCGTGTAGACAAAATAGGCCTAAATCCCTCGGTATGTTGAAAGAATCGTTGATTGAAGATTTATTCTGCGCCATTGCTGCTAGCTGTGCACATTCCGGGACATTGGCAGTTTGATCTGCTATGTCATAGTTGGTGACGATGCCGAAAGGCACTTCGTTGGAGAAGTTAATGATGTCCTCGGGCTGCGTATTCGCCGATGGATCCTTGGGTAACTTCCAAACAGATTTATAGCCCAAATCGACCCAGTAGATGGAATCTTGCGACACGGCTAATGTGTTTGGCATGTGATTGGTGCCCGCGAGCAATTTCTTCCGGTTTTTCCCGTTCAAGTCTGAACTTTCAATGGAATAATGGATCCCTTCCCTGTCGTCGGCCCAGTACAGTCGCTTTGTGTTCTGGTCTACCGCGATGCTCACCAACATGTAAATGTCTGTGTCGACGATGACAGTTCTCTCAGTGCCGTCAAACCGCGCTCTTTCTATTGTAGGCTTTGTGATGTTTATGTTCGTCCAGTATATGTACCTGTCAGTTTATGAAAAAAATAATAGGTAATTTGTGGAAGTTTCAGGCGACAAACATGAAATAGTAACAAAATTATTAACAACAAAAAAATGTATAATAAAATCATTTAAACCAAAGTTCAGTATGCACCACACACGTTTCATTTGGGTTGTAACAATTGGGATGTATCATCGCTTTGGAGAAAAATTTACATGCGGTGACGTCAATTCACGAAAATAATCATTCTTTTTCTTTCACAAAAATTTAAGAGTTGCGTGAGAATTTTTATTCTCACTGAGTTATCATTGTTCAAATTTTCTTTGCGCAATCCTTTCAATAAATATAACCTACTCCCATACAAATATTCAGATAGTGTTACCCTAAAAATGTTTCATACTAGATGTAAGTATGTACAACACTTCCACAGAACTAAAAACTTGTTTCTAATTTCCATTGATACTTTCAAGGAGTGAATAAACAAGAGACAAATCAATATCATTAAATTTAACCGAAATATTTACTTCACTTACCCCCTACAACTGTCCACAGCTATCGCCCTTGGTACTTCATCGTCCATTTTAATTAAAAGGTTACCGTAAATATCATTTCGTGAGCCGGGCTTCAATGATATCCAGAATATGCTCTTCTCATTGGTATCAGTCCAGAAGAGCTTGCTTGTGATTGGATCGAACGCTAACCCTTGGATATTTTCGTACGATCTACGTCTCACTAAAGGTTGATATTTTTTAGTTGCTAGATGGTAACTTAAAATGGACGCGTTGTCGTTCTGTCTGTCTACAAAGAGCAGCATGTTATGGACGGCATCGTAGGCCAGAGCCGTGAGGTCGCGGAACCTAACGCCTTCATTGCTCGTTTTGGTTTCATTGCTATAAAATTCTATTTGATCCCCAGCGGTGATTGCGATGTCTGAAATAAATAAAAATATGTTTGTAACTGTTTTTGTTTGCGATTTCTTTTAAGGCACATTTATTGCAACTCGTTTTCGCACGTCGATTTTTTTTTATACAATTGATTAAGGCATATTTAGATTCGGTTTATCTTTAGCAAAGAACATTGTTAACATTCTTTCCATATAATTATTAAGCAGGCCAAACAATTTGCAATAGAAATATAGCAGTAAATTTATGAAAAATAAAATGACAAAAACAGCTAATGTTGCCGCATATCAACACGATGGTTGCATTTAAAGCTCTCGAACGTAAATAAATTGTTATGTAATTAAATTATTAACCGCACAATTGGCTGGCGACATATTTTGGCACGACACGCACGCCGTCTCGTGACTGCCGCATAGGTGATAGTCGAGGTTGGTCACATTGATGTTACGTAATCGCGAACGTTCTTGGTACGCGATAAAATATTCAACTTTTTTTTTGGATAAAAATATTGATCTCCTACGTAATTTTATACAAGTTCCCAAAGATTGTATTAAAAAGGACGTTAATTACATCAAAATATAATGAAATATGCAGCTGCTATAAATAATCTTATAAAGTAATTCACACTAAAATTGGTAAAGCCTAACAAATGCAACTTGTTCATCTAGGTTTCGCAAGAGAATATCGTATCAGCCCAGAGTTAGAGAGATAGCCACCGACGGTTAGATTTATTTCGTTTGTCATGTTGATCTAGGTTATATGTCTACGTAAAAATAGTTAAAAACTTAATTTTGTAGCGTCACCAATCATATGTACATAATTACTTTTTATTATTGAGGTAATGTATACAATGGCCAATGTCTGTTCACATAATTATATCTTAAATTTACGCCTAATGCGAACTGGACATAGGTACGGTGTGATTGATCTGATGTTAAGTGAGAAATCAGCCCTGCCAGAACACAGTAAAGTAGTTATGGCGGCAGTTTGAAAAATCCAGCTTCCACTATTCATGTAGCCCCGAATCGAATTTAGCCCTTTTTATAAGGCATGCGGTAAACCACTGTGCCACGGAGGTTGCCAAAAAGTATTTACATATATAATAAAGTAATGAACTAATTTAAATTGCAATTTGAAATTATGCAACATTAAAAAATTTATAATGTAGTATTGATATACCTAAAGAGGAAATAAGGGAAATGGCTGAAAGTACTGCTCAAGCGACAATTAGGATTGACTGTAGTTCACGTGTATTTAGTTTTATGTAAATTTTATAAATTGAAGACTCTCACATGCAACGATTGTCATATCACGATGAAAATTCTCCACAATGCTTATTATATTAAAGGCTGATAAAATCTTACATTCATATTAAAATATGATAATAAGAAATATTCGTGTGGTACTGACGAATAAATCTCAACGAAAACAAAAATCAAGATGTATAAGCAGGTTATCCTTCATCTTCGCAATGTAAAAAGAAACCTTAATTTTTTTCTTTTTAATTTGAATAGCCTTTTTATGAACTAACTTGGGAGATTTATAACTCCACGTGACTTTCAATTAATGTAAAATACGCGGAAATACAATCAAGTTTCAAATGCAGGTAAACGAATGCCTTAAGATTGTGGTTCTTTAAATAAATGTTTCCTTTATTTGTAAATGCCATCAGAGGAATCTTTGATTTGATTAACAATTCCAGACAGTCCAATAATATGAAAAAAAAATATTAAAAGGTATATGTTCTTCCTACGATTAAAATTCAAACAATTTTCTGGTAGTATTCCAATATCAACAGATCGTAGTTTTCGTAAATTTCAATTTGTAATAGTTATAATAAATATATGACCAGTCTAAATACAATATATATGTTAGGAGTTAATATATGACAACAGCATTAAAGATAATATTGCAGTAAAACATTTGTTACTTACTTTTATTTAGCATAAAACTCTTTGCTTAAAGGACAGTGTATGTATAAACTATGCAATGCGTCCACCGATTCGTATTCAATGGTGTCATATTTTGGCATCTCGGAATGTAGTGAGCCCGCTGGAAAACTTCCAAGAGACGCCACCTACGTAACAATAGTGAGAACGTACGGACGTCAGTGTGCGTAGGAATCTACGACGCGGTAGCGCCGCCCCGCCTTAGTTCGTGATAATGCTTTCTGAGGCCGTTCACACACTCCGGAAACCTTTATAGTTTACTGTGCTTCTAGTAGTTCATTTACTTATAAATCTTAGTTTAGAACATAATGACTAGATATGTATTATCCTCTTTTGTTATATATACATACGTGAATAATATAACCCATATCATAATATGATATATATAAACAGCCTAACAACTACTAATTGGCCGATATATCTTTAAAAATGGGAAGGGGGGGGGAAGGACAAAATGCGGTAATAATAAACCAATTCGCAAAAATAAAAAAACGTTAAAAAATGCTACTGCAATATATACAGTGTTTGACTTTCCAGTAACAACGGCCTCATAATAATTGTATTTCTGAGTAAAATGTCGATAAATTGAAATGTGACATGACATAGAAAGTTAAATAAAATTCAACAATAATATTTACATGTTTTTACATGTTTATTACAAAATAATTGTAGAAACTTTTTTCATTGTTTGCATATTTTTCGACAATGATGCCAAAAACACCCTTAGAATATCAGCTAACATTTAAAGGAGATATAACAGTTCCAAAAAAAACCTTCACGAAATAGTAAGTATATGATATTTATAATTTATATATTGTATTATCCTTCCAAACAATTAGCTAAACAGAAAATCCATTTGTGATGAATATAGATTACTTTTATTTATGTTGATAATTATTTCCTTTAACTGTTTGCTAGCACACAATTTTTTACCATTGGATACAATATTAATATGTATTCCCGAGGAAAATTGAATATATTATTAGTATAAACAATAAGTTGAATTTTTCCTCAAAGTAGTATTAATACTTTATATAAGAAATGCACTGAAGAATAATTAATTGTCTACTTATCAAGGACCGAAGTATGTATCTGTCATATAAAGGGATCACAAACAAGGGAATAAATCGTCGTTACAATTAAAATAGAACAGCAATTAATTACTACTAGTTACTCATTTAGCGCTTTCTTCCTTTTCCGCGTGTTAATGATCGTCTACAGGTTGACTACATATTATAACAATAAAAAGTTATTCCGCAAATTTATAAAATGACCTAACATAATAATATTAACATCTGTTTACGCTTATCATAAGTAATAATAAAAACATACGGAAATAAATTACAACTTTCTTGTTGTCTCAGATTACACCCAGAAACTTTATTGTATTTTATATAAGCTGTGAGAATTATAAGTTCATTTAAAGTAATATAAAATAAATGGAAAAACACGTTCTCACGGTTTGGACCTTTTTGGAGATTTTTTTATTATATCGCTCATTACATAATTAATTTTTACTAAGAGAATTAGTAAAATTTACCGCAAAACATTTCTTTTAGACGAGGATAATGTTAGGAAAACGTCGGTATGTATTTTTTTTCCATATCATTTTTCGTATTTTTTCATAGAAAAAATACGTGAAAAATGGCTCATGTGATGGTAAATGCTTTGCGTAAACACAACTAAAACGACTTATTAGGTAATATACAAATCACTGAAAACAAGGCTTTAGACACTTCAATCGTATGTTGCGATTCGCAACGCAATGTTATTTATTCAATAACAAAGTGCTTCAAAAGTGGAACGATAAATGCATAAATACAACTGCAGTGCAAAAATAGAGAGTTGTTTTTAACAGACGTTTCGACTGTGGAATGCGTTATACTGGACATGTAGTGTGCAAAGATAGTAAACTTTATCGAAAATTACTTTTATATATACTAAATCCAGTATTACAGTGTGTTGTTGAAAATGGATGCTCTTGGGTTCTATTTTACGATTGATTTTATTAATTAATATAGCCTAAGGTTACTCACTGATGTTTTTATTTACTACAAAAAATATATGTTCTCGTTTATTATTTTTTAAATTATTATCTATTGATGGTGAAATTGCATGCAAAATTACTATTTTTGGTACATACAAATATTTTTTATAATTGACTAATTCATTATTCTCATTTGATTTTTGCGTTTCCTACCTGAAATAGGTCTAAGTTAAAAGACCTCATGCAAGTTAAAGTTCCAAAACCAAGTGCGTTTTATTTTGAATATCGTTAGATATACAGTTGCCTAGGATTCGCAAACTATAAATAATGATTGAATGTATTATAACGGTATTATAAATTAGATTCTAACCTTCCGGTCGATATGCCATAAGAGTGTGAGACGTCCGTTTGAAAGTTTTACGTATATTTTTGTTTATAACATTGTTTTGTATGTATAATGTCTATGTAAATTGCGTAGGCATATACAGAAATGACATTGGGGAGAGTTTTTTTATCGTTTGTGGGCTAACACTTGATCTCGATATCACCTGATGTTAAGTGAGAATGAGGCCGTATATGGTGAAACGTGTTCGCCCAGAATACATCTGGCTTTCACATGTATGACTGCCGGATCACAAAGATCTATGAATAATATATATCGATGGTCCCTGAATTTTACACTTTTTTCCCTCAAATCCGCAGACCTGGTTTTTCAAAAATATATCCATGATAAGGTTTTTTGTGTTTTGTAATAATTGTGGCCATTTTTTTATCGGAAATTGCAATTTCAAACGATGTTACTTGATATGTGATGGTAAAGCGTGCCTGCCCTGAATATTTTAGCTCACATAGTATGATCGCCAGAATACAGTTATGCTGTAATGGTGGCAGATATAAAGAAGCTATCGAGGCGTTACTCGAGAAAACACTACTCACCCGCTAATTATTTGGGTGGGTAGCCATAGAATAAAAGCATACAACTCCGCGTTACAGGACAACCGTTTATTCGCTGCGCCACGGAAGCGATTTAAATGTATTAATGCTTTAATGGCCGCACGTCTGCGATCAAAGACCTAGTTATGAAATATAATAGCACCAATAAAATATAATATGTTGTCACACTGAGAGTGTCCAACCGGATAATCTATGGCCATGTCAACACAAATATTGCTGATTTTTTATAAGAACGATACATTTTGAAAATAAGTTTTACAGTAGGTCCTTTTTAGTATATTTTTGCTTTAATGATCCTTCGATATCTATAAATAAATAAATCACACATCCTTCGAAGACTTATATTTATTGGTTATTTCATTGACCACAACTCGATTTTGGTGTAATTTGGTGAAAACATTCATTGTTATACAGTTTGGAAAATATGAATATACACTTAATAATAAACAAATAATTCGTTATTCTTTAAATAAGGCGATATGTTGTAATTTATTGTTCCAAGCGTTACTTTGCGGAACTTCATGACCGCTTGTAGTGGTGAATCGCATTGAGATTTGCTATAAAAAAAAACCGGGAATTAGCAAATCATTTTTTGTTTCATTGACAAACTAAAAGTAGTATTTTTGACTGCCTTGTTAGCACAGTAGTTTACACATTGTCACTGAACATCAGGTGAAATCGAGGCCATGTGTTTGCCCATAACCGATAATAAATATTAAAGGTATGCTAGTGCCGTCACTCACTATAGCATTATAGTCAGTGGCGGCACTGGTATACAATCCGCAGAATTCGGTGTACCCTATTAAGGCAGTAATGTGACATAAATGTTAGTTAACCATAGTTGGTACAATCTTATGACAACGGCGAAACTGAAAAGGTTAAAAGTCGTATAATTTTTACTATATAAGTGTGCATATATGTAAAGTCGTATAAATTTTACTATATGTGCATATATATATTTTTTTAATGTATACAGATGACAATTCTAATGGTTAACGATGATATGGTTGCGGATATTAGCGTACTAAAATAATATTTGTCGACCCATTTTTTAATATATATATATTGACAAAGCAAAATCAAGTACTTTAAAATAGTAAATATTTCCTGTTTATGAAGCCGTTCAAACAGGTTACCACCTTAAGAATTCGTCTATCGTTTTTTAAATATTAACAAAACTACGCATAATTTTGAACTGCTAATTTGAAATAACTATTACGCAGTATACCCTAAAAGATGGACGCAAATTACATTTTGTTAGATATTCGGAGGCTTGAACTACGCTGTTTAAAATAAAATATTGATAAATCGGTGCATATCAGCGATGGCTTTCTTATCAACACTAGTTTTAAAAAAAATTGCGATTTTTATGCTTCGGTTCCGAAATCTATTTATTTAGAATGCACTACACTGTATAGTATTTACATGTCAGTAAAATATTTTTAAAACATAAAATATTATTTTTAGACATGTGAGCGAATTACATTTGCTATATATTATTATTGTATGTAATAAATGAACACATTAAGATACGAATACAATAAATGCTTTAATCACAACAGTCAATGCCGCGTGTCATTGACACTGAGTTCTAACCTTCCTCCATTTTCATCAAGAGCATTAGAAACGTAGCAAAAATGTGTTGTATTTTGTTTATAATATATCATATACAAAAAAATACAATGTTAAATTTATGCATGAGATAGTGTGCTACGTTTTATTTTATTTTATAATCAACTATATTTCGATGTTTTTATGAAAATTATTGATAACCTAAATTCTTAAATCATTTTCTTATATCAGTTTATAACCAATAATTGTAATTTCCATATTTTATGGTAATGATTAAATACAAGTCACTACGTAAACGCATGTACGGCAGATATTTAAATTAGTGCTTTTATAGCAACTTTTGTTATTTTATTAATAACAACAGTAAATTTATACTTTGTCACCAATTTGTTAAATTGTATATATATGTAATTGAATATATTAAAATCTTTTAACATTTAATATATCAATGAACGAAAATCTACAATAACTTCATAACATTATCCGGAATCATGGAGGCTCGATAGATACAACATAAGCGTATTTAAGTCACTTCGTTAGCGATGACTGTCGAAAAAATGTAGTTTTTAACATTTTTTTATTACGCACGTATCAAGTACTGGTCGGTCCATATGGCGTTATTAAATTAAACGTACATTCGAATACCCGCAAACGAAGGCCGCACTCAATAAATATTGAAGCGTTAAGGAATTTGTTAATAATCCGTGAAAACTTTGAGTATTGCAATGGATCTATTATTATTTAGAAAATCTTATGATAGTATAGTAAACGCTCATATTGAGCTTGTATTTTTTTCAGGTGCTTGTAATAATGATTGCATTATTCAATCTAAATAAATTCTAACAATGTTACAATTATATAAGCCAATGGCTATATAACTGTAACATTGTTAGAAAAATGTACAATATCAGGTATATATAGTAAATAACGAATAATATATGTGTTTACAATTTTTTTTCCCGTAGATAAAATTGTTCTCATCCGAAACAATTTTTTACTCATAATACATAGTACAAAACTAAAATAATAAATATTTATTTCATTTAAAGTTTTTTTTAGTCACCTTCTAGAAGAATAGTAAAAAATTCGAATGTGAAATAGTCGAATCCGGAGAGACGTCAATGCTTGCGTGGTGACGTCATTGGCGGGCGATGGATTTGCGCTTACATTACCACGTGGTTTAACCTACTAGATGCACACGGTCATAAACCGTGGCCTCGAAATAGTTGAATGTCACTATTTTTAAAAACGCTTCTTGCGGAGATAATACGTATCTTGGTCTTATTTATTGCATTTACATATGTATTAAAAGTTCAGAAACAGAACAACGTATACAGAACATGTAACAATTACATAATCGATATTGTAATGTTTAAATTATTATGTCTATCTGCTTGTTGCTGCGTTAGATAGCTATTGGAGAGATTTTCTTAAAATGTTCAATAGTCATAAAAGTCCTGACTGATTCATTCACAGTTTAACGTGTGGGTTCTAGAGACATGAAATTTGGTGTTCTTTTTGGAGGTGTAGATATCCACTAAGGAAGGGTTTTTAAATTTGTGTGTGGGAAGATTGGATTTCAAATGTCAATAACACTTTGTTTCATTCGAGTCATTTGTATTCGATAATGTATACATAATAACGGAGGAGGTTCAATAATTATACTAAATTGAAAAAAAAAATCTAGACCCAGAGAGGCGGACGAGTGACGGCTAGTTTGGAGTAATTATTTTTGATTAACTTAATTTAATAATTAATCTACTTTTTAAAATCTTTAATTTTTTTAAAATAATAGTTTCTGTTTATTTTTTTGGTATTACGCACACGAACGTAGACCCGGGCACAAGCTAATTTATAAATAAAACAATAGATATCTAATCCGTAAACGTTGATCACCTTATAGATTATATCCATTAGTACACTGCGTAATTGTATCCGCTAAAGTTTGTCCGCATCAGAATCGAATGTTGATCAGGGTTGACACGATGTAATTATTGGATAAGCTGTATAAAAATCTCTTTTCAATAGGATTTCATCATGAAATACATACCTTGCATTCATTAAAATGTTTTATAAAACATAAAAAAACGATCATAGATATATCTATTTTTCCTTTATATTATGTACGGATTTTTTTAACCAGTGCCCACGCAAACCAAGTTATAAAATAACACTGGTTATTAAAAATAATAAAATGTTACGTAATGAAAAAACAACTCAAAGTAATAATACATGATAAGATTGATGATAAATAAAAATCTAACGTAAGTAATACAACGTTGTTGCTTTTTTTTATCTGCTAACTGATAAGTTGTGATTATACGAAAGAATTTTCAGTTTAATGAGATTCCGATGAAAATTAATTATCAACAATGATAAACGAGAAATCATACATAGTTTTGATTTCCGATTTGTCGTGAATTACTAAATACTGTATTTGAATACACCTGCTGAATATGAAACTTGTCCTAAATACACCAACAATTATATTAGGTATAGCACTTTTTAATCCGGTACACAGCAATATTTGCACATTACCTAATAGCCACTGAATTAAGAGCTGGTAGACATTCGGTACGAGAAACCTCATTGTAAGGCCTATTGTAAGGCAACTATAATAAAGGGAGTACTGATTTATTATCGAATATGATAATATTATATCCACAGGAAAAAATCAAGTTAATCTGGGAGACTAGTAAAGATATCAAAGATATTTTGGGATTTAATTGAAGCTTCATTTATTTTATACATAACACATAAGTAAATGGAATTAATCATTAAAAATATGGTTTACAATTAAAAATTTACTTTCTTTGGTTAGCATTCACCAAATCCAACAATGAAAACTGAATTTAATCACTATAACCATAAAGTAAGTTGCATATAAAAAAACAATAACCCGGAAACATTATTTGGAACTGCAGTGCAATGAGAAGTTGTTACGAAACTTAATTGAAACTATAAACCATGACTATATAACATTTTTATGTTTACTTGCCTTCTGTAGAAACTTCAAACAATAAAAAAAGATACGAATCGACAAATCGATATCACAAATGTTAAACTGTCCAATATCATCTTCAGTTGGTTTCCGATCCATCATCAATTATAATCTTTGAAATGAGTGAATCCGTTACACGACTGATTTCCAAGCGGGAGTAAATTATCGAATACTTTCATATCGTAATTTTACAGTCATAGATAACAGTTTTAAAATTGCAAACTAACGATTGATTAAACATACTCATATATCAATTCTGCAATCAGATCGTCAGCAAACACTTGACACTGTATATGATAGGTCTTTTGCGTGTTCTTTAAGCGCCGGTGTAATGCTATTACATTCTATTGTGCCGGTGCCATCGATCCATGGCGTACGTGACCATTCGCTTGGCGTTTTAAAAAAAAACAGATTTTAGAGCAAGAGTACACTAGTTCGAAACATATTTTCGGGCACGTTAACTTTTGTCGTAAGTTATGCATGATAACAATAACGGATATGATCTTAATTTCAAGATTCTATGCTTCCGTAGTATGTATGAGACCCTTTTATTAACATCGTTATGCGGTATCCGGTGATTCCGCATTGGCGCCGTGCGAAAAATATGTGGTGAATAATAAATATGTAAAGAAAATTAATAAACATGGTATAATCGAGTATATATGAAAATTGATTATAAGGTTAGTAAATAATATTAAAGTAAAACTGAACGGAACGAACAAGTCATCTGGCACTGAAGTCACTATACAAAATCATCATTATATGTGCGGACAGTAAGTGTTAATAAAAATACAAAAGAAGACAGTTTATAAATGACTATAATCTTCCCCCGTAACTTTACTGATTCACATGAGTATTGTCCGAAGACCATAAATTTCGATATACGATATCTCACTCAGTAGGTACGCATACAATTTCCACCGCCAGCCGCCTAGTTGCAGATATTAAAAAATATGTTAAAAATATTTTTTAATAAAAACCATACAATCATGTTGTTAATATGCAAAAGCAAATGGTGTAGTGGCACCTTTATGCTTTAGCTTACAACGACCTTTTTAAGCGTTCTGTAACAAACTGTACCGTCGACAAAAAACAGTTTACATTGCGGAAGTACACTAATAAACGTATAACACCACATTATTTAAGTAATGCGACGCATGATGAACAACACTAAGGGCAGCATAGTTACTACGTTCATACTGGACGCATTATATTTTTTGAGTTATGCGATAATACGACGAAAAGACGAATTCTGGGGTAGATTTTTGTTAACAGGTGTACCATCAATGATCTTTTCTTCCTTCTAAATTGTAAAAACGTACGAAACGTAGTATTAAAACAGAAACTATGAAATAAAAGAAAAGATGAAATGTTTTTTGATGTTTTGCTGATTAAATTGTTTAATATTTCTGACAAACAAAAGATATAAACACAAAAGACGCACAGTTGTGCATAGCTTAATCGCAGACCACCAATGACATGAAAATAATCGCTTGTTATATAAAAACCTATATAAATATAGAATAACAATTGCATTACAGGTATCTTTACAATTTAAAAAAAGTATTATAAAAATTTCAATACTTGTTATTTTTATTTACTAATATTCAGATCATTGTTGCTCTCTTGTCTCCACATGTAACAACGAAGGGATTGATTTTTGGAGTGTGTAATAAGCGCAGAGTTACTGCTGATTTGTTACTAGATATATGTCAAATATATAGAACGAATGGGATGTAATTTTATGTAGCTATCTAATAAAAAAGTATTTCTGAAGAGCGATCGATTTTACTAACATTCACCACACCTATATTCCATGTACGATAGAAGTTTACTTTGTTTTACATTCCTATTGAACTTACAGACTGTACAATATATGCCAATTCTTTCCACTTGGTACTATCGTTGTGCAAGAGCTTAGATTGATAGTTAGTTTCGACAGACGTCTCCCTTTATTTACAGCGATTGTCTATTGGCTCTGACGTCGGACTTTTGATCCAGTTGTTGACATTTTAAAATCTATTTAAAAATAGCACCTTTGTCGTGACTTATTATTGCTTACTACTTCTCAAGAAATACATGCACAACGTTTTTTTATTGGTTACGGGCTAACCTTTGACTTCGATTTTACCTGATGTTAAGTGACAATGAGACTAGATGGTGGAACCGTGTTCTCCTATAACACTTCTGACTCTCATATGTATGATTACCGAACACAACAATATTGTTATGGCAGCAAATTCATATTCAGGGTAGTAGCTAGCCACACAGGTTCCAAAAACCGGAGCACCATCCAAATGTAAAAACATATGTACTTTGATTATTACATAGGTCTAAATTATTAAGTTTACTCTGCTATTAAATGACTCACTACTCTTTATTTATTATATTTATAATGTACATAAAACCTCCTTCCTGCTCATAGTATATACTATATTTAAGCATGCATGCTATTAAGGCAGGAATCAATATATTTAACTAAAATAGTGTCAAATGCGTTTCTCCGTATATAATTCTATTGAGTATAAGTACAAAGCATTCAATTCTCAATTCCTATATGCTCTTTGTGTCCATTACTGTCGAAAGTATAAATAAAAAAAAAACTAATCTTCAGGTTACAAACAAATAGTCGAATGTTGCCAAGAATGTTATAAATACTCGAAAAAAAAAATCTTTAATTCTAGTCGCCGCCATTTGTAGTTGGTGTTTCTTATTACGAACTAAACGTTAATACCATACTGTCGCAGTTATGTTATCAAAAATATTTTGTCACTACAATCGTCATGGACCAACACACCATAAGGTTATCAAAGCATATAACTTCATAAGTGTAAAATTTACGTTTGCGATTAAATATATTTAACAAAACAAAGCTAAATTATACATAATTTAAAAATGAACATTTCATTTTGAATTACTAATTATTTGTTATTTTTTAGCTATAGCATAGTAGTACTTGCATTTTATAAACTACGCACAAGAGCGTGATTCTTGACAATTACAAACAAACATTTGGTCTACTACTTCTGTACGAAAAACAGATTCTTTATTAGCGATAAGACTTTTAAATTTATTTCTTCAATTTGGATGAACAGGATATGCATAAATAACAAAGTGATAAATTTAGTAATCTGAACATGGAGTTTACTAAGATAAAACATTGTTAACAAACACAAACATGTTTTTACCGTAATATTTATAAAAAGCTCGATCAATCTTAAGGAACATATTTTAAATTTCTAAAATTGTAACACGACAGGAATAATGACATATAAACGAAATAAGTACGTTTTTATTTCACTATATGATATAATCTTTGGCCTTTTTCGACGTAAAAGGAAAATAAAAAAGAAACTATATTGCTTTATTATATTTGTGGTTATGCAACGGACGTTCATGATCTTGACCCCCAGTAAATAATGAAACGAATATAGTTTAATGTTACGTATACATGTTCAATAACAATAAATTGCATTATTATTATCTATCGGTGGGTATATTGCATGTATTATTAAGTAATGGTCAAGTGATGAGGACTACTTGTTTAAAAAATTTAATATTCGAGATTGCTACTGTTTTTTCATTTGTTACTGCTGCATCGAAGGACCAAATAGTCAAAATTATGGCCAATATTTAAAAAATTAGACACCGAGAGAAAATACAATTTAACAGATTTCGGTTTGTTGGCGCTTACGTAGCAAAAACTTTAACTGCAACATAAAGGAGAGCAAAAAACTAGCCTACGTGACTACAAATATTGTAACGATAACTTTTAACATAATATAGCATATTAAAGTAAATAAAACAAATTGATAATTTTCAATGATAAAGATGTAACCTTTTCTTCTATATTAAACATTGCGTAATTCTCGAGACGTGATAAGGATACAGTAAACAAGGACCATTGAGATGTTTTACTTACGTATGAGAATGTTTCTAAAATATTTATTGAAATTATATTATATTGTAGTTTTTCATATAGATTATTTTCTTTTAATATCGATTAGGAAACAAACAAACTGATACTGTACATAAATAGACGTCGACCATGCGTAAACCTTAACCATAACTCAAAATTTTGGTCGATATAATATCTTATAATATAATGAAAGAATGATCTGTTGCGAAATCAATAATAGATATTTTCGGTTTCTCGAAATCTATTATATACAATTTCGTCGCGGTTCTTATTTGTGATTTTTAACTAATAAGTAACACTAAATTTGGCTACAGTTAGTTATTTATACTGTGATTGGTGGAGCGACAATCTTCTAACATACGAGTAGATGCATTAAACGATGTTTGGTAAGTTCCCAAATAGTAAACAAATATGTGTTATTTACAAATACTTCATCGCTTCCAATGCGAATATTTCTGAAACAAGTCCCAAAAACGTTAAGACGAATAAAAATTATTACATTTATGACGTCAATTAACTGAAATCAATAAAATATAATTAACCGGTTGGCGGGAACATTCCTATTTACGTTTTTACAACTGGGACTCTTCTCGAAAAAAAAAAGAGAATCGTTGCTATGATGGTCGTGCATTGGTTTTTTGTAATTTGGCGGATGTCGCAAATCTTTGACGCATGTCTTTTTTCTTGTGATCTTAATTATTCAAAGGGAAGCTCCCAGCCAATCCCTATCTAATATTATATTAATTATCAAGTAAGTAATAATCAATTTATCTTTACGTATTAGATCCTTTTTGAAAAATGTATATACTAAAATTATTAGTTTTACAAATCGAGTTCTTGTTGTCAGCTAAAATATAAGATTGACTAAAGAATAAATGTCCGTGCCCTAGTTTCTTTAACTCTCCAGTCCTCAGACATTTATGACAATAGCAATCAAAGGTTAAATATTACGCAAGCAATTGATGACGCTCTGATTTCAATTAGAAATTGGAACGATAGCCATTAGACGTCGTCTGGCTATTGTGAACCTAATTAATATTGTAATTTGCTCAATTTATGCTATTTGGAAAAATTGTGAATGTACTACGCTGTTCAAAAATAAATCGTTTAATCTTACGCGATCTTATGTAGTTGTTAGATTATGTACAAATAAAATTTGGTGTACATGAGTATTGCACCTTGTTTTTACCGGATGAATGACACGTTAATTAACTATTTAATAACGTGTGCAAATTTCGCCTCGGAACGGTCTTCTTTTATCTGAATATATTACCAAAATTGTTCAGTAATGGATAAGGTAATTTTTTTATTACATATCAAAAAATAACATTCAAGCCCAAAACGCATTATTTATTTTTTTCATAAATAACCACGCTGAACTTATTTCTAAATGCTAGTAATTTCTTATTGTAATTCAAATCTTGCTAAAACAATTTTTTTCTTATTAGATATGAGCTCAACTCAAATTTTACATGACGTTAAGTGATAACGAGACTATACGGTAAAACGTGTTCTCCCAGAATACTCTAGCTCTCAAATGTATGACTGTCAGAAAACGGCAATGCTGTAAGGGCGGCAGACTGACATTAAGAGGTGTGGCTGCTGAGGCGGATTCTGAAAAACAATACCACCATCTAAATTTCACTACTCACTTTTCCCCGAATTAGAAATAGATACCTCCGTGTTACAAAGCAAACAGTAACGACTGCTACGAAGGCATTTAGCAGTGCCACGGGGTTAGTTCTTCGCTGCTATAATCATCAATTTTACTGAATCTTACATGCAATGAACGATATACATAAAGAAAGTATTTAATTTAGTATAGTGTTCAGTCTAAATGGATTTTGATTGTCTTCTTTTTATTTCAGTAACATTACAGTGCGAGGTTGTCTCCTTGATTTATTTCGCAACGAGCTGTCAATTACAGTCGATAGTTACAATACTAATTAACTTATTTGTATTGATGCTTGGAAATGTAGTTACTAACTTTTTATGTTTTAATGAAATAAGTGACAATCTAATGAACTTAGTTAATATTCAACTAATTCGGTGGACTATTATTTAGTTCATAAACATTTTAATAACATTTCGTTACCTATTTCGAATTTTTAAAGGTTTTATGGTTAAACAAAATATCGAATTGAAGAAAGAAAAATGTTCATCACTTCACTCGCTTTAACTTAGTTATAATTAAGAAGTGCAATGCCCTGTTGGTAATATATACTAGCTTCAATTAAGTAACAATATAATTCTGTTACTTGTTATGTATACTAATGCTAAATGTCTTTTACCTTAGTTACATCCGTACATACTACATCCGTTTACGATATTTTCTTTTAATTCCAAACGACTGATGGAAAACTCTATACCTAATAAAACGGTGTAATGTTTTTCAGTTATTATTGTTTTAAATTAACATCTAAATGTGTGTAAATATATAATAAATGCGATGGACTACTTTACATCTGTACGGTCATGCCAGCGAAAAAAAATAATGACGATTTATTTGTAATGACCACACCATTTTGTATGTATCAATATGATACTTGCAAGGTATTAATTTAATGATTTTTTGAGTAAAATCAGACTTTTCAAATATGCTCGAATTTAATAAGTTCTCTTCGTTTTAAATACAATTACTAACATATAAAATTTTAGAGGTTAATTTTTGTTTTTAAGCTTACAGACATAATAAAGTGAATGCAAATTTAATGTATAATTTTTGGAATAAAAAATTACTTTCAAGTTACAGTAAATTATAACTAGATTTTTTTTAATGTAACATTAATTAAAACTGCTTATTATTACAATATTTTTACATTGAGTGAATTAAAAATATCTATAGAACTTAAGTGTCAATTAGTTTTCTTATGGCGGTGTGAGTTTTTAATTCAAACAGAACAATGTTCGTGTATTAATTATAAGTCAAATAAAGAATACACTGAGTTATAATAATTTTAAGTTACAATCATAAGTTAAGGTTATTAAATACTAATTATTGTTTCAGAGAAAAACATTTGAAAAATATTAAATCGAATCTTCTATTTCCACCGTGAATAATGCATATACAAATACATTTATTCAATTACTACTAATAGTTAACACTTTTAACACGTTATTATATTTTTACATGTTGTTTAAATGTTCAATCATTAATAAAATACTTTTTATTCATAAGAACATAAATATTAAACTTGTAGCGGATAATACTTGATGTTTATACAGTTTTTTCAAAAATAAGTTTTCATTTAGTTCTATATGGGAGAAGTTGAAATTTACTTCAATTTCTTTTATACTATTTTTTGCTTTTTGGAATATTACTAATATTGATATACGAAAGTCCCTAATCAAAACCGCGCCGTGTTTGTATATTTTTTTCTTTAACAGAAAATGACAAGGTTTCTCTGTAAAACTTTATAATATTTATTTTAAAAATAATATAAATTTCATATTATTTGCGAATCTTCAAAGTATGATCTAACTGATTATCTTAATTTTTTGTAAGATTAAGAATATTCGCTTAGTTAAATAAAACATTGATAAAACTTGTGCCTATTTTTAAACTCAACAGAATTACATTTAACTAATCAGTAGTTTAGTTATATATAAAAAAATTGATATATAAAGAATAAGTACAGCACGATTGAAACAAAAAGAGCTTCATAGAAAATCAGTCTCCGTTATCACGTAGAATATTCCATAACGGTGGTGAGACGTCAAAAAGCATACGATGAATAGTAGGCGATCTCTCTGACCTTATATCTTTTCACTAACACAGTAAGCATTGATAAGCTAATGTTAAGTTGATCTGCAAAATAATGTATCATACATCTAGTAAGATTGTAGGCATAATTTAGTAACATTTACAATAAAACGCTGTGTTCGTAAATACCGTTGGATAATTTCAAAACATAGTTAATGATTTTGTTATCTTTAATTTATGTAGTATTAATTTTAGATGTCAAAGTAAAAACAAAGATTTTTTAATAACACTATCAGAACAATACTTATTATATATTTTTACTTAATATTCTTTCAAATAAAGAAAAAAGTGTATTGCTTACTTGGGAGTAGAATATTTGGAAATTAGAAAACAATTTTGTCTCTTTTTTTCTTTAAAGGGATTTTATCGCTTACGCATTTACATTGCCCTCATTATGACAACATTAAATAATGCTATTTATTGGAAACAAACAGCCAGTTCACAATGTAGAAGATTTTTTTAATATTACATTTGTTATACCTAGAATATTATTAATTTATTACTTCATTTCATTCTTGTACTCATTTTTTATGTTAATTATACATGATTTAGATAGTAAACAACTAAATAAATACTACAATAAGCCTCCATATTTTTCGATACTGAGATGAATCTCCATCTTTACGAGGATTGATACCAAATTATCCCTAAATACTTATTGGTACAATATTTTTTCATATATTTATTTTTCTAACAAACATTCGTACAGTACTATAATTCACAAAAATACTACACATAAATTATTTTAAATAATGTATGTAAACAAATAGGTAAATAAGAGAAATAAATTAAGACTAATTTTAAACTTTTTTTTTATTAATATCATGTACAAAACAATAAAATAATTTTAATGCTTTAAATTTATTTGCATTCATGTGCTGAACTTAAGTATTTCGATAAATTTATGTATTATGTAACAAATATTTAATAAAAATAATACTCATTCATTAAGAAGTAGAATATACACATTTATTACATATACTGAACTTTATCTGAAAACGCTGTAAAAGCTTTCCAGGCTTCAGCAATAACACGTTTGATTTTAAATGGACGTTTAAAATTGCAACGTATAGCAAAGACACGCGCCTTTGTATTTGGCAGGGTTATATCGAAAACCGCTCGAAGTGGCCTACGTGACTTGCGGCTCCCTAGCAATGGTGTCGTGGCGCCAAACGATTTACCATCTTATTGACTTTTAACATAAACCTATTCTGATAAATTTGTTTCAATTCTTTCAAGTATGTGAATTATAATTAATTAACAAAGTCAAATAACCTACAAATATTGCGTAATAGCTTTAAAAAGATTTACACGTGTTAAAATATTCTATCCAGCTGATTTTTGCACAACTTACCCCATGAATAAACGAAGCCGAATGATAGTGTTATATACGCCAAAAAACACTGCGCTTTCAACATTTTATTTCATAAATTTTGAATATGCAGGGTTTAAATGCACATTAGATCGAAAATTGTTCGTGCGAGTTTCAGCCCAATGTCGGATAGAGGGCGCACACAAACTCACATCCACACCGGCCGCGTGTCAGACCGAAACTAAATAAAATCAGGCGGCTGTTTAGCAGTGGGGCTACGCACTAAATACTTGGTTGAAGACGAAGCGTTTCGCGCATGTGGCCAAAAACGCTATCTTATCAGTATTGTTAAAGTGAATCGGTACAATTTGGAAATCGCTCAATTTAAGTGTTTTTAGCCTTGAGTTGCAATTATCACGCGATCAATCATCTAATCAGCTTACTCGTTCACGTAACGTATAGATTCTTTTAGTTCTATAGATGATTGTTACAATCATGTATAGATATTTGATAGTATCAGTAATTCCTGGTTAATTTATCTTATCTATTGCTAACAAAATAAAAATATCACATGCAAAAATTACACACATATATATATATA
>DWQX01002379.1:0-22064 GCA_018245475.1 Pharmacophagus antenor | reverse complement strand
TAGTCTCGTGGGCGCTGATTTGTGTATCAGAGAGAGATATATCTGTGTGTGTGTGTGTGTGTGTGTATATATACTTACATAAATTTTAATATTAAAAAAAATTATACAATAAATATAAAAAAACTCCTCATGTAAAAGTAATCACGAATTGTGTAAGAAAAATAATCGTATACTACGATGACAAACAAACATTAGAATACCTCAAACGTATTACGATTTAACATTGACAAAATTGAAAAATTTGTTTCAAAAGTGATACAACCGTAGCTAGGACGAAGCAATAATTACAGTGATTCTCGGAAGATGCAAGGAACTGGAAATACGTTAACAATCTCATTGCTTTTCATCTCATCGCTTTAACTTCGTTTTATATATTCATACTATTATAAAACAGAACTGGCGGAGTTTGCTTTTTTTATTATAAACTCATGGTGCCTTAGGGTTACATTATGTATAGATGTTCATAGTAACAGTAATATTTTTTACACAGAGACAATGGTGTTTGGAAAAATTCACAATCGCATTAAATGAAAGTATAATTAAATGAAAAGAACTCAATTTAAGGATTGACACGAATAATGCCCGTAGTTGATCTGTATAAAAACGGCGTGATATAAAATCCCTTGCTAAAAGGATGTTACCTTCATAACCGGCGCATCCTGTTGTGGGGCATAAAGGAAACCCCTTATTGCTTACTACAAAAGAAACATTAATTTTCATTTATCAGATGTGATCGGTTAAATTTTTCAAAAAGAAACGTAAAACGTTTAGAAAATACTTTATGTTTTCTTTTTTTTAATAAAATACAAATAATCTCAGGGCATACGCGTGATATGGTATTTTATTTATTTTATT
This sequence comes from Pharmacophagus antenor, assembly GCA_018245475.1. NCBI lineage: Eukaryota > Metazoa > Arthropoda > Insecta > Lepidoptera > Papilionidae > Pharmacophagus > Pharmacophagus antenor. The sequence continues at coordinate 21,209 of DWQX01002379.1, read as the reverse complement.
AAATCCATTTAGAGAGGTTTGGTCATGAAAAAAGTATTTTTAATTAATTAATTAATAATAGATACATGAGCGTAATGAATACACCTGTAGCTATATTTAATCTTACATAGCTAAAAATATGTTTTTTGCCAAAACCTTTACAAAATTTTTATATAGTTCACGGCTGGTTGTTTCAATTTAAGTGCGCGGTCAGAATCCATTTGTCGGCGAATGTATACTTATTTTGCCTTTTAATAAAATTGATTTAACAAAACATGTTAACGGCAAATTGAGTTTATCATTTTATAATTATTTATTACGCAACAATATAGGTATAGATAGGGGGTAATATGATGCTAAGTGATACGCAATTCTATAACACTGAGGTGTCAGTTCGAATATTTACACAGCAACACTGAGCACGTAGTCTTCACAAATGACATGTAATGTGCTTATTATCGTAGTAATTACACTACTTACCGTCTTTTTAATGTAACACATAGATATTTGCAAGCTATGGTTATTGCTTGGCAGCTTAAGTTCTGCTATAATATCCTGAAAGATTTCTCTTACTTTTCCTAGATTGTGATAAGTATTTGAATTAAGCAAAAGACCGCCACACAGGTATCAAGGTGAACATAAACAATTTAATTAGACATATTACAAAAGAGTTGCGATGTTGCGGTTTTCCCTATACCAAAAATCTTTGTTTTTAACGTTTATGGGCTAACAGTAAACTTCGATTTCACCTGATGTTAAGTGACATTGAGGCCGCTTACACATCTAACTTTCACACGTATGTCTGCCAGAACACAACGATGCTCTGTTATAGCGGCAGATTGACGTTGAGAGTGTTTGCTAGCCAAACGGGTTCCACAAACCCTACCACCATCCATACTCCTGAGGCCCGGGAATTAAATCCGAGACCTCCGCGTCATAAAGCAAGGGAGTAAACCACTGCGCCACGGAGGCAATTAAAATCTTACAATGTGGTAACTTTCCTCTTTTTAACGACATCTGTATCACTGATTGCACTGCCTGCTCTCTAATGCCACGCACGCTGTCATACCATGTATACACGTCCAACCACAACCTCGCTCGTGAATATTTAATAATACGTATAGACAATAATATATTATTTAAAATTCCGCCCGGCGCGAAACGTCGGACGTTGCCTACCAAATTATCCGTTCTCTTTTAATCACATTTCCGTTTAACACTAGATTTACCGCAGCAGTCATTTTGACGGCCCAACCCTAGATAAAATGTTCCGTATACTTCTGATAAGTTTGTAGTTTGGAGTTTTTAATTTTTTTATAATGCTTCCGGGCAAGACTGTTTTATATATTTTACTGAAAAACAGCAAAAATTAAAATACAATAATGTACTAAATCACTACAGACTCGAAAATAAAATCATAAAAATGTGTTGGTAAATCTAGTATTAAAATGGACAGTTTATGACAACACTGCAGTAAGCTATAATTTTAAGAGTATATAGGATAATAATTAAAAACTTCTATCTATTCTTACACTTGTTAATACTTTATAAGAAACGGGTGAAACCGGCTACGTGCAAATGCAGTTAGCAGCTTTTAACGAGTTAGTTTTCTCACTTCATGTAACTGTGTTTTTATATTGATATAATGGAAAGTGTGATCAAAGTGAACAATATTGTAATATTAAAACGTTTGATGCAATGTTTAAATAGAGCGTCGAGTTCTCAACTCACAGCCCAAAATTTCTTTATTAAATTGGATGTGTATAATCATCTTTAGCCGTCAATAGTTTGATCACTGTCGGTTCCCAACTCAAGCTCCTCTGAGGAACACAGGCAAGAACCTCAGTAGGCTTTTTTGTGGTCGTACTTATGAAATTTAAAAATACAATTCGTTAATCGGAATAAACGAAAATGCTTAACGTGAAAAATCAAGTGACGTAATCACACCGCTAGTCCGTGTCAGGGATTAACATCACCACTATAGATAGTCTGAACAAAATTCGGTTCAAAATCCCTACTAAGAACATAGAAAGCATGAAACGAACGCCTTACTGGAGTTTTCCTCATTAAATGAGGTATGCTCTGAGTAGATTCCGAACAGGCAATGGTGTTTTACATCCACTGGATGTGTTATAACCAGGGTTGCCAGCTGTTCAATCAAACGAGCCTCGCTTTTGCCTCAGTTGAAGAAAAACAGAACAGTTATATGGGTAAGCTATATATGTTCACATTATATATATGCATATTTATAAAATTGTCTACACAAAACCAGGAGTCGAACTTATTTGAAAACATAAATACGTCGGGAGTGTATGCCTGGGGCATTAATTAATAACCAATCATGCCCCTACATGAATGGTAGCTGAGTATGAATCTTTGTTTTTATTTCAATGACAATTCACTTTATATAACTTTGCATAGAGGGGATTTGCAATAGGCGTAAACAGTACCTTGAATCCATTAACGAGATGAACAAACTTAACAAATAAAGTAGTGCACACAATATCGATTCTAAACACAGAAACATTTCAAGAAAATCAAAAGGTAATTTTTTTTTAACAAAACAATTTTGTTGTTGATTAAAATAAAAAAGATTGCAATATTGTTTCGATAAGTCCGTTTGTTTTATAAATTGAAAGTATAATTTACAAAGGTAACTTCTAGATACGGGCCCTAGAGACCGGCGAGGTTATTCTGTATACTTTGCGAACGATTAGCTATAATGAAAATTGAGTTTTCTGTTCAATCATTTCTTTTTCAGCAATGATGCGACAAAACAACCAGGACGTTCACCTGAGAAAAGAGCACTGTATAGAAATTGTTGTCTTGATATTTGATGTTAGCTTGTACGTAACTATAACTCTCAGTTCTCAAATTGTGAAAAAATTTTTACAATATGAGTAGGACATAAACCTATTATAATTTTATTTCATACGCTTTCTCATTACTGTGAAGCATGTAGAATGCATGTAACAGATTGTACGCCCCGGGGGGCCATCGGTCACCGGCACGTGAAGACGACTAACAAATAAAAACAGCGTAATCAATGTTTATGAATGGTTCATTATTAATATCGTTAATGTAATGTTGAAACGTTAAAATCTATCACAGATCGTTTACGTATATATAAAAAAATTATATTTTCGCGTGAAATTTGTACATAATATGTTATTCATCACGACAGCGGCGTGGTGTTCAACCTGTTAGCTCTCGTTACACACAGTAATTTCACTGGCTTGCTGATAGAAAATGCGCTACGCAGCTACCTTCGCGCAAATCTACTTAGCATATGACCTGTGTCGAATACGCACCGTGTCTATTGGACTACAATTTCAATGATAAATATTATGCATCAACATTAACTGAACAACAGCAAATAGTTATTTTTAGTGCGCTCACAAAAGTAAATAGCATGCGACATGATACTAATTCTTAAAGACATCGTTTAAATCACTATTATTATTTTCATTATCGCTAGACGATCGCGTGACATATAATAATCTCAGCGGTACATCTAAGCTGTAATAGCACGAATGGGTTGACGCGACCGGTAAAGGACAACCGAAATATAGTGCTGCAGGTACTGTTAAATGAGTGAACTAAAACGATTTACATGTGGGACATTTACAATGTTAACACTTTGTCGACCGGTAGCCGACTTTTAGGTTTTTCGTCGTTGCCGCTCGCATACATTTAGTCCGTTATTCTGACTTTTGTAGCTGATGCCTATTGAAAGACTAATTTTCAGACTACTATTCAGTTCTTTAACTCTACATATTCATTTTTTAAATGCAAAAAAAGACTGTGCGGTAATGATTTTATCGAGAAAAATACAACAAAATGAGAGAATGTATTTTTCGTCTCCGTTCGAAAATGTGTTAACTATAGTAATCGAAGTTATTACTTAGATTATAAATTTTCCTAATATTAATTGTCTTGCAGTTTGTATTTTGAAAGTTATCTATGAAATGTACAATAATTCATAGGTTTTTAATTACCAACGATTAAAAAAACAAATGTAACTGGTAATTTTAAAGATTACCAGGCGAAAATAAAAAAACTAGGCTCTGCTTACATTGTAGCGAAATCTTAGCTCAATTTAGTTATTTTTTATATATGTTTGTTTGCTTATAAATGCTTTTCAAGTACTTGTAAGTGTTTGCTGAATTTGACCGAAATCATTTCGGATTATTGGTGCGCGCAAGCGAAAAAGGCCTCGAGTGCAAAGGGTTAAAGTTGGAATAAATCTCTATATTCAACGCCCTTTATAATTTGACAGAAATTTAACACCTCATGTTTCAAGGGTTCCAGCACAATGTGGTATGATGTAAGCATCCTTGCTAGTCGTGAACAGGCACATTACCTACCCACAGGTGGACCTTTTAGCCTCTTTGCTTAGTTAAAAGAAGATTTCCGCTAGGCAAGCCAAACTGAGCTTATGGAAATTTTAGCCAGAACTTCTTAGGGCCATATTCCAGATATACAGCTCGACAAGAAACGGCTCATTCTGTGTCTATTTTTTGAGTTTATATCCTATTTCACCACTTAAGCATCAAGCTGACTTTTTTAATTTTTTATTTTATCATTTCTTAACATAAGTTTCTATTACTATTTTTAAGTTAATTGACCATTCGAAAATGATCATAATTTATCAGGTTTTGCATAATGAATGTAACGGACTGTGGCTATCGACGTCGGCGTCGGTCCCATAGGAAGACCGCCCATAAAATTGATGGATGCATAATTTTACTGGGACTACAGACTCTCGCATTGTGTTTATGTGATTAGCGCATACCCCGTCTGAGCCGTTCAAGTCAGACGTAATTTTGGAAGCAATGCTAAATTGGATCCAAAAAACTGTAATCAGGATCGTACGAGCTGCGCCCGCTTAATTGGTCGCGTGAACAACCTGCGCAGTCATGCAATAGATTTGACATTCGAAAAATTAACTACGCGATTGCGTAACCTTGAAATTCAAGTGAGGGAGGGTAATTCTAGAAGCGATAACGAAAGTCTGTTCAACATTCTCAGACACACCATTTAGTCAATGAGTCGCGACGCATAACAAAAAGGATAAAATATCTGTGATCTACACAGAGATCCAAGGAAGAACTGAAAAAGAGCCTTCATCTATTTTTGTTTGTCAGCTAAGTTTAAATAATGTTTCCTTTTATATTCTCACGGGTCCATAAATAAAATGCAAACACACGTCCGTATCGAAAATGAGTGCATTATTGAGATATAATTTGAAGAAGTTCGAAGTGGAGTGAACCGAAAGCGGAATATTATGAATTTTTCGCACGTTTAGCAAACATCGTTCTCTTTTACACCTGTCGATCAGTTATAGTTCATATCACCAGAAGTGGAACACGCTTAATTGAAAAATTAAGCCCTGTAGTGAGCAATGAGCCAGTTGTAGATTCAGCCTGGGTGACCTAAATTTCCCCGGAGGCCGTAATTTTGTCAGGCATAGCAATGTTATTGGATTTGAAAATTTAGCAGAGTTTAAGCTAATATATTCACTTAAAGCTCTCAATGAGATTCATTCTTTTTAAAAACATGATAGCAAGTCCACAACGTTGGGTCTGATTAAACTAAACACATTTAAATAGCATGTATTTTTGTATAATATATTCTCATTAACATTTGTCTTGTAATGGAATAGCGAACAACTCTCTCAGATGTCAGCGTCTACAACTTTTCCAGTGTTTGGACCAAGTCTTCATAGACAATTATTTAACATTAACTTTTTTTGTTATATATAAATATTGCATGAGAACAACACTTTAATAGATAATGACTTTCCTTTAAGACCTATGTACGTCGTATTTAGACGATAATACCGACGACGGTGAGCTATATGCATTGATTTATTAATTTTAAGCTATTCGAGACCGCATGCACAACGTGTGTGCATAATCTATCCGAAGCTGCAAGATTTTAAATTATAGAAATCAACACTCAAAACAATCGATACTTCCTCTTAATAATAACTAAAAGAAACTATCAATTATTCTGCGTGATTTGTAAAGTAAACAAGCTGTGAAATAAACATTAAATGTTTTATATAAAGAAAAAAAATTGTTAGCAAAGGAAGTTTAAAAATACTTGTCGCCTCTACTGGGTTTAAGAACTACATATATCATATTATACAAATTATATAATAGTTTCTCACGAATAATAGAGCAGACCACATTTGTTTTATCACCGCGTGAATAATAAATTGATTATAGAACGAAATCCCTACAACGAAATGAAATATTCAAAATTTTGAAATGTTAAAAATCGAAATACAATATGCATTATGGTGTTTCAACTTTTATCATTTCAACGTTTTCGATATTCGGACACATTCAGAGAACAGGTGGAATAAACTCTCCGGGGCTATTGTGTTTCATTCCGATAATAGGTTTGACTTGCAGCTTGCAGCGCTGCGAGTTGCACTATAATGCCTGTCCATTCTTCCGTTATTTAAATGTTTCCGAATATGTTTGCCGTAGTAAAACAGAATAAGCAATATACAAATCATAGCAACGTATTAGTACAAATCCTCCTACTTTTGTTTAAACTTTAACGTTTTAACGTAAACCATTTGACTGGCACGCACATTTAGCGCGCTGTCGTGGGTGCCACGGTGTCATTTTAATAACACATGTACAATCTTGGTTATAATTTTAATAATAAAAGTTGATAATTAATATTTTCTCTACCCTTGTACATTTTTCATCCATAGTTTGTAATAATTCTTAGCTCAAATAACCGTTTCTAGTTAATGTAAATTTCAGCATCCGCTACGAGATTGCATATGGCCGCTAGTTTGCAGTCAATGGGTTAAATTGTATGATCAAACAGAATTTTGACTACTCCCGTGGCGCAGTAGTTTCCTGCTTCCTTTTTAACACGAATGTTCCGAGTGTGATTACCGGGCCACACGAGTAGTAGAGTCTGAAGTGGTATGGTTCACCCCGTGGGTTGGAATTGGACACGTGTCTGATCCAGATGTTCACGGGGCACCGGGGATTCTCCTCATACTTGCACAGGTTCAAGTGTAAGGAGAGTCCCGCGTGCACATGAGACCCTGGAGTGGACCAGACCATGTCCCACCTGATCGCTGCCTGTCCCTTGTATGGAAGGGAACGTTATGAATGTGAGTGCCTCCTAGAAATGGCGATAACAGAAAGGAGCGTCGCCTCGTGTATGGAGGATAACTGCAGGAGAAAAATTTTTATTCAGTATTGCAAGAAAGTAGTACAAAGAGCTATTGTAGGTAATAAAACAAAATAAGAAAAAATTGTAATGTCAGACGAAAGAAAAGCAAAATAAGAAAGTGAAATAAAATAAGTTATTAATGTATAAAAATAAGTAGAAATTAAGAAAATATGTACGAAATAAAATAAAATGAATCTGTCTTCATCATTTAAGCGAGACGTATGATAGTAGGAAATGAAATGTGGTATGAAAAAGGAAGATGTGTAAGCGAGAAAATTAGTTATGAGTATGAAAGAAGAAAAGAATGAAAGCGAGATTAAAATATAAGACACAAAAAAAATGAAATGCCTAGGCCCTGTAAAATAAACAACAGGGGTGAAGGCGATATATTAACAAAATAAAAAAAAGAAGTGGTATGGTTTAAACCCGCCTGACTGCCATAGTCAAGACCGATGTACCGCCATAACAGCGTCGGTGTGTACCGGCGATCACACATGTGAGACCCGGAGTATTCTGGTCGAACATGGTTCACTATTTACAGCCTTGTCACTAAACGTTATTGTAAAATGTGAGGTCAAGTGTTAACCCATTCTGATAAAAAAAACGAAAATAATATTATTATGGTCGAGTTTCGACTACAGGACGACCACTGCACATTAAACGATATAACAAAAACAGCACTGAAACAAACGAGTTAAACAAAAGACGATGTCATTGAAGTAATCTTTTACCACAGAATAAGTTTATTAATTAATTAACAAGTGGTGTTATAACTAACGGATACATGATAATCACCTCCGACGGAACGGACAACAAAATAATGTTCTTTTCCGGTATAACTATGTAAAGACGAATACACATTAACTGCCTCCGTAGCGCAGTGGTTTATCGCTTGCCTATTTTTTTAACGCGGACGTCCCGAGTTCTTTGCCGGGCCACTGGTGTAGTTTGGTCTGGATGATCATTGGGTTTTCGGGAGCCGCCTGGCTAGCTACCACCCTCAATTTCAATCTGTCAACATAATAACATTGCTGTTTCGGCAGTCGTACATTTGAAAGCCATAAGCATTCTGGGCGAAAAAGATTAACCATCTATGGCCTTCTTATCACTTAACACATTATCAACCGGCGACGAACAAGAAATTCTCTCAACTTGTTGTGTTTTTCTCGATAAACTCCGCCGCACAGGTTTTTTTTTCATTTGAAAATGAATGTGTAGAGTTATAGAACTGAATATTCCGTTTCAAAGTTTTTCTCTCAATTGGCATAACCTTCAGAAGTCAAAATAACGGGCTAAATATGGGCGAGCGGCGACGACGAAAAGGCTAAAAATCGCCTACCGGTCGATAAAGTATTAATATCAGATGAATCGATTTCAGTCGTGTTAGACTATAACAGAGACATAAAAAAAATACAGCTTTCGGTGATGAATAAAATAATATGTGTAACTATGTTAAGTTGTTTTTTTTATTTGATAAATTGTTCAATAAATTTCTAGCCTTTTTAATTTCAATTATAACGCTGTGAACCTTTGAAAGTTAAATAACTTTGAAAGGGTCACAACGTTGAAATTGTAAGCTTTCCTAGGCAGTCTCTTCATTTTTATTTTATTAGGCGCCGGGAAGTCGCCCGGTTACATTTCATAATAATATCAGAGGCAAGTTTTGAAGTAATATTAGCTATATTTTTTTTTTAAATTTTATTAACTGGTAACAGGAGACGGTATATGTAGAACATTAAAGGGATGGGTTATCAAAAGACTATTAGTACAGTTCACGATTTAAAATAGTGAACAACAAAATTAATTTACAATTACACTACGTATTAATGCAGACCGTTATGTAGTATTTATATTGGAGGAATTGTAGCTTTTTATGTTCCATTTTTAATTTAGACACAAAAGATTCAATAAGGTCTAATGTTGTCAGGAACTGATCCGGACCTCTCGGTAAAAATATAAGACAATAATTCCGCATTGTTGTCATGATATTGTAGATTCTGATGAAGACGGCAAGCGCATTAGCACGCGATGTTAAGTGATCACCGTTGCCCATGGACTTCCCCGCAAATACCACTATTAAAACTGGATTCACATACAGATTATGCTATGGGGACGTATTTGAAACTGATATGATCGTCGTTACTGTAGCTAAAATTGCTTCATGTCCACTGCGAGCGGGGGCAGTTTATGTTAGAGAAATAATATCATATTATTTGTAATTATAACAATATGTTTAATAACAAAATACCCAGAGTCTCTACACAATAGAGTAAAGCAAACAAGCTCCTGCACAAACGAATCTGTTTAATAGAGACGACGCCTCGCTCGCACAAGTCGTTAGCACGAAGTAATGGATGTATTATAATCTTTATGAATAAAATTCTATGTCTTGACTAATTCAAAGAGTGTACGATCCCTATATACCACAGGTGAGCCTAAACCGCTAGGTCTAGAGACTATAGTTCGGGTAGTAAGTTCTCTATGATGTGTAGCTATCCATCTCGCGATATTTTTTTATTTACCTCAAAATAGGGGAAAAAGACGGGTATAAATTTCAATGAAACCTTTTATTCTCCGAGCCGACGGACTAGAAAATTGGTGCACATACTGGAGGGGTTTAATCCTAATATTAAATGAAAAGTTACCACCCTCTAATAAATGTCGGATGACTGAAATAAGACGATAAGAGTTAGAATTAATAATAATTATTCTATATGAAAATATCATTAAAGTAATCACAAATATCTACATATACAATAATGGAATAGATTAGAAATGTTCGCAGGACAACGTAAAGAGGATGGGTGGTATAGTCAGTTCCCAATTAACGACTTAATTAATACACGTACCGGGATCACGCATGATTTATTAGAGATACATTTGCGTTCATACTGTTATAACGGACTTGTAATAAATGTATTAAGAATTAAGCAAGAGGCACTTCCCGTCAGGCTGTTTGCGTTAGTAATGTTGTAGTTAAAGTATAATAAATGTATTATTTCTATTTTACCTGTATGTTTCGTATGGAAATAATTTTTATCACTACATATTTTAGTTTCTATTTCGACACTGTTCTACTTTTTGGTAAATAGAACTCATGTTAAGAAGAATTGTAAAAGTTTTGATATACAGTGTTACATTATTATCATAGATTTCCTATTTTTTAACACTATTTTATTGTAATATTGTCTTTATAATGTTTCAATAATTTATTTCATTACATATTACTGATAACCATGATATTTTGTAACATAATTTAAGAAATTCTATATTATTAACACATTTCAAAAACTATTAATTACCTCTATTTTAGATATGATCACGCATCCAAAACGGTGACATTTTAATTAATAACAAAAACAACCATTACCATGGAATTAGGAGAAAGTAATGTTGAATTTTAATTTTCAATTAAAATATTGCTACAATTTTGATAATAAAATGAGATTAATACGTCAACCATTTTCAACGTAACATTGGCATCCAGTACACCATATCATGTTGGAACTTAAAATCTAATAACTAAATGATTGGCACTTTGGTTTACCCTTTAGCCTAAACGATATCTATCGCTTGTCTCATAATAAAGGATTTCGGTAGCGTGCCAGGCTGTTCAGCCGTTGAACCGTGTGCTCGAACCGCTGTATACTTGCAGCAATAGACCTGTATTTTGATACAGGTATATTGCTACAAGTATACAGCAATACAGCAAATAGCAGATATAAAGCTGACCAATGTATACCCGAATATTAAATATTGCTCCTTAATTACATACATTGTTATGCAAGTGGTTACTGTGTAATATGTTTACAAATTAACACATTAATGTTTTTATCATTATCAGCAATGAGCTAAGACTTGACCTCAACATAACATGTAAAGTGACGAGGCCGTAAATGGTCCTCGCCATTATGGCAGCAGCTTAACAATGAAAGTGCCAGTTACTCCAACAGATTTAAAAAAATTCTACTAACATCCGAGCTTCGAAATCAAACCCCGGATCTCCGTATAAATTGCTTTAGAGAAATTTCGATTACATACAAATATATAAAGCTGTCATCTGAAACATATTTAAGAGGTCTATGAAATATTTAAATTAACGAGCAACGTTAATAATCTCTAGATAGAACATATATTACTTTGTATTCATTATACATATTAATTTGTAATCTCATTTCAGATTCTATTGCTATATTCGCTGCCAATCGCCCTAATTTCATTTGTACGTTCTTTGGAGGGAACTAACAAAAGAAAGCCTGTTCCAGTACTTCCCATCATTACCAATGCGGGCGTCCTTAACCGTCTGACAGGGCATATCGCGATTTCTGCGTGCAGTGTCTACTAGTTTAATTTTACGCATGCCGCGATATTTGTTTATGGTAAATTGATATTGTTTTTTCAGAATCTCACTAGATGAGCGTATACTCGTACACCTATTTGTTACCGAAGCGAAATCTTTTAATGTTGCGATTCAGTTGTTGACATTTGTACAAGTATACCAAAACTATTATTTTATTTATTAATTTTTATTACATTCACATTTATAATTATATATTAATTATGTTAATTTTATATGTTTATTATTATGTTAAAGTTCTACTAAAAATTATATATTTTGCTATTTATAAACAACAAAAAAAATATTTTATTTTATCATTTTTGAATAGAGAAATACGCGACCAGAGGCTTAAGAGGTGTGAATATATTGCAACATGAAACTTTCATTGTAATCTTTTTGGCTATGATCCGATTACTAATAGAGATGGAAAGGTCAGGAAACGAAAGCAATTCCGAATTAAAAATAGAAAATTTCCTTCTACAAGGGAAAATCAATATATTAAAATACACACAGAATAAATAAACATGAAACTGTGATTAAAATTACCTAAATAAGACAATGTAATATTTAAAACAACTCTACAATAAACCTAAAAAAAAATTACAATTGAATACATACTTGTTAGTATTTTTGATTATGAATTCACTATTGAACTAACTTACTGTAACATATCAGAACATTTTAATTGATAATATATAAAATACGTATACATAACTGGGAACGTAACATTTATTTTTCAACAGAAATAAATCAATAAATATGCTCCATAAACAGTCCTTAAAATTATGCTGTCAACTTTAAAATGTTTGAATTATTTGACCTCAAATATATTACTTGTGGCTAATCAATATTACAATCAGTATAAAAAATATATATATGAAAACAGCAGATGTAATGCTGTCCATATCACCTAAAAATAATTTAATGATTCATATGAAAAACTCTATGCACTGATGTACATCATAATAATATAAGCGTTTGTAATAACAATTGATATGTGTGCATGCATTGCTCAGACACAAGTAGCATTTGTAATGTTTTAATTATCATTAAACATGTGTTACATTAATAGGAAATGTAATCCAATTGAACTTGATACATAATACCAATTAAATAAGCATCTAATTTGATGATATCTTTAGTTATATGAATTTCTTACATTTGACTTTAAAGTAGGTGTTACATCATTGGAAAGTATACAAAAGAGATTATGTAACAAATAAAAGATTAATACCATTAATATTATTCATTTGGAACAACATATTGTTCGTTTTAATTTTATTTCATATCAATTATATTCATTGAATAGGTATTCAAAATAAAAATAAGGCATTCTCTATAATAACATTTATATCCCAGCAATTTCTTAAAGAACTACTTCAGATACAAATATTCCTAATAAAATGTTAAGAATACCTGACTGAAAAATAAATTGAATTTAACATCATTAAAATTGTTTATTTTGCTTTTTCGTTTAACAAAAACCCCACTTTTTTTTGTAGAACAAAATGTATAAAACAATGTGCATATATCATTATTACAGTAAAGTAAAACTTGTATAAAAAATAACTGTTGGTAAATAATGAATTACTAAATTTATATTGTAATTTTATGGTTTACTACTTTTTATGAAATAAATTAACTCATTTTATAATCATTATCTTTTCATATTTAAATTATGAATGTTATATTATTTTTTTATTTATATGATTTAGTGTTTGTTTACAAACCCTCCTAATATTAAGTGGTGATATGACTTGTGAAGGTAAAGCATACTAACCTATGATAGCCCATTCACTCTCTTCTCAGTAAAGTTTGAGATTGTGTTATGTTAATTTTAAAACACACAAGTGTAAAACTTATCTGCTATTAATAATATTGTGTTATTATATAGAATGATATAAAATGGCTAAATAATCATATAGGCCGATGTCAAATTTCTTAAATATTTGGAATTGAATAATTACAGTAGTACACAAAAATTAAAAATTGTATTAAACCAAACTAATCAAATCAAAAAATTACTATCCTCATGTTGTATTACTTCTAAATCTAATAGTTTAGTAAAATGGAAAACTATTACAATAATATTAATGTTATATGCAAGAATGTTTATAGACATGAGACACTCATTCATGTTACATCTTGTTTGGGATGAAGAAGTAAAAAATAATTGTAAACTTCTATGCTTCAAGATAAAATTATTGTCAATCATAAACTTTCCTGCAGATCTTTTAATAAGATTGTTAGTGGGGTGGTATACACAATTTAATACCTTCATGTTATTTATTAAGGTACTAACAAATATAAGCTTCTAGACAAATGTTATTTCTAACATTATGAAAGTTTTAAGTAGTATATATAGAAAGTATATCTAGAACTTACACATGAAAAAAAATGCAAAGTTTTATAAACTTTTTAAATATTTTGCGTACAATACCAATTATTAAATTAAAACATTATACTTGTACATAAAAATGCTGGAATATGATAACATTTCGTCCGACTTATAACAAAGTAACAACCGCTGGAGATAAAGGAGTCGCGAGACAGTAAATAGGTTGGCGCGTAATTTACGTTACGAACAACTGCACTCCGGCCTACAAGCGAACAAGTCGCAACTTCCGTATTAGGACTCTATTGTGACTCATTGTTGCTTGCGTGAAATTTAGTAATGTAATTTTTGAACCTATGTATGGTATTTGTCGCTAATGTTTGTGAACTTCAAAACGGTTTAAATATATACCAACAGTTGTTATTCTCTTAAAAATAATATTATATTCTTACCTGGGCATCACTTGACAGATTCTCAGCGCTTGCGCTCACAGACATTCTACACTCACAAATATTTAACGAAATAAATAAACAGAAAAGTTAACTTTGGTACTTAGTTTATTCTCATAATTTTGTTTACGTGAAGCGTGTATAGCGCAGGGCGTTTACGAACGTTACGCTTGACAACAGTTTTTCTTCAATCCGTTAAGTGTTGCAAAGTTATAAAGATAATTTTCCATTGCAATATTTTAAAAATATAATTGTATAAAGCAGAACGCTTAGGTATAACCATAATAATTTCATAATATTATAAAAATATGCTTCAGAGAAGTTTTACTATGTCATCAACATGTATTATTGCCGATAATATTATTTTTAATTTATATAGTTATATTACTTTATTTCTCTAAATTTAATACATAAATGAAGCATGAACTACTGATATTGATTTTAGTACAAAATATCTATTGATGTATAGGACATAATTATGTACAACAATTCGTTACATTTATTTTTAGTTTCTCTGATTTATATTTTGTTTGTCAAGGGTTATACAGAAACATTGCATGTTTACACTATGAAAACATACTTTTAGAATTTTAGGATTTGCCGATGAGATATATTGCTTGACTGTTGGCATCACTACGGATTCAAAATTTACACCTGTCGAGTCACCTGTTTCTATCAGCTGATTACATTCATAATTTCGGTAGAGTGTAGGTGACGTAAAATATAAAGAGATCATGGATAAAAAAATGAATGAAAGTATAGTTTACTTGCTAAAAGAAACGTCGTTTAATATTTAATAAAATAAATATCAATTTTATCAGCTTTTCCTAGTTTAAAAAAATTATAAATAGTCATGTAATAAATTTATAAAATGGCCTTAGAAATTGTTTACCATAATACTACTATTATTTTAAAGATATAATTTTTAATCACTTTTCAAGCATATAGTAAGTGTAATCGATAGTCTTAAAATTTTGTAATAGTTTACTAGCACATTAATATAGTCTTATAGTAGAATAATCGTGTAGTATAGCATATAGAAGTAAACTTGATTTATGGTAAAACTCGTAAATAATTACTATGAAGTACATAAAATTAAATAAGTGCATAAAAATACTACAATACTGTACTTTTTGGATTATGATAGATGGTTTATAGCAATTCATTAGTTAGCATATTTTTCTTTATTCTATTGAAATAAACGATACCGGAGAACAAAATTTTATAAATACTCAAATTGAAACAAAAATTAAGAGTGAGTAAGAGACAGGTTCCCTTTCATTATACAAAGTGGTCACAAAAGTTTGATTTTTTGTAAAACTACTTTCTGCAGCTATGCTGAAACATTTATCTAAGGCAGAGGAGTAAGAAATCATCAATAAATAGAATATATAAGATGTATTGCTGATGTGAATATAATCCAATAAAACGGTTATAGTTAATCAATGTAATGTATAAAGCAATGTAATAAACAGCTCTAATTCAGACATTGTATTTTAAAATAATAATATCTCATGGTATCAAGTAATGGATAAAGTTTAATGAAACAAACAAATAATCATAATAAGGTCAAAAATTTATATGAAGCACTCTGGTTACATGGATACATAATACATATTATAAATGTTAAATTCAGAGTTGGTGCAATTATATTACGAAGTCAAATACTGTGTATCCACTGGCTGAAGTCTGTATGTTTTAAGTTTTCAAAATTAATTAAGAGAAAAAACTTTAGGTCTAGGCTTCGGATTTTATAATCGTCTTCTATTATTATTACACTTTAAGATATAGAAAAGAATAGCATATAACAATTTAGGATATAGAAAAATATAGTGGTAAAAAGTGGAAAAGAAAATCAACATAGTTATTATTTAAAGAATCAATATCATAACTTATATTTGGAAAGTTTTTATGAACTCCTAATTTGAAAAATATTTTTATTGTGTAATATAATATCTTACATGAACTTATATGTAATTATTACGTGTAAAAGATTTTAGTGTAAAATTGAATAAACTTTATTACTGATATAAAATATTAAAGATTATAATATCGTTATTTGTTTAACTATTAAAATTGTCATAATACTTTCAAACGAAAAAAATTGATAATTGTAATTAATTAAAACTCACGCCATTAATTTCGCTGAAATCACTGTGTTTATTTTTTTTTATTTTTACCCAATGTCCCTATGATGTCACTACGTGCTATATTAATGCATGATAAATTTGGTATATTAAAAATAACTATTTTCGGAAACTAAACAATATCCTATCTTCTGGTTGGCATTTATTGAGTTTAACATTAAATAATTTTAATTTTAAGAAATTAATCTTTAAATTTCAAAAGTAGCCTTAAAAAGACGCATCACTTTTTGTTTTGCATGTTTTTGCATTATTAATGAGATAGTTTTGTCAAATTAATTTTTCACATCAATTTGAATATTAAAAATTCAGTAGAGTATGCTCAATTAAAAACAACAAAATCTGTACAGTAAAACTTATGATCAGATGTTCAGCTTATAAATTAAGTTTATTCGTGTCATTTATAAACAAGCTATAATGTGTAATACAACCATCTAAACAGAAATTGAAGCAAGCTAAAGATTTTGTATACCGTTTTATTTTGAAAAAAGTGAAAGTGAAGTTTGAAAAAGTGACGATGGCCTAATCTTGGCATGAAATAGCATACAAATAACAGCCAAGTAAATAATTTGTAAGCACTAGTGTCCTCTATAGCAAGGCACTAAATAGTTTTTCGCACTAAGTTCATTATATTTTCCGCTAGATGACAGTGTTATGCATACAATAACTGTGGGATGAAACTGGTATAAATAGAACGGTCAAGAATTAATATATAACATCTCGCGAATCACCGGATTCGCGAGTCAGTTTCCATGAAGCTGTAATAGTCGTCAATAAGACTAACAGCGCAAACTTCACCGAATCCAGCAGCAGCAACAGCAATATATAACAATAATGATTTCTGTTGACTAGAATTCCACAGTTTTTGTCGTAAGTTCTTAATATTTTCCGCTAGATGCCAGTGTTTTTTATGTATAACCTTTTTCAACCTTAAATAATGGAGGTATTTGAAAACTATGTTTTAATACGCGTTCGGTTTAAATGTGTATGTGATCGTGTTATTGAAAAAAAATTGTGTGGCGTAACTGTAACAGGGATAGTTTGTCATCTATAGGCTTAATTTTAATGAGTTAGAAAAAGTAAATATGATCAGAATAATAAGATAAATTTTTCGTACATTAAAATTTTAGAGATTGAAATTGACTTCTATAGATTTTTCGCTAAACTCTTTATTTATTTCTTGAAAATATAATCTCTGCGGCTTAATAACCAGTACTCTATTGGTTAATCGGAGACTTACTTGGTTTGACATTGTAGAAGACAATCATATTAAGTAGAACCTCTAGATAGCACCAATAGATGGCATTTGTAACCATACATAACATAACTTTAGTGCCAACAGAGTATTTCGAATGTTTAACTCTGCACTCCGTTTTCTCCGCTCACGGGAAATCGTAAATCTAACGTATCATACGCGTTTGCTCTCTTATGGGACGTTAAAATGTTTTAGTAAATATGCGGAAATAATTTATTACAGCATAATGTGTCGCTTGTTACGAAAACGTAATTAAAAATAATAAAGAAATAGTTTTTTTTTTACCGCAAGTTATTGCATTGAAGAAGAGGTGACAACCAACTTCCAAAACCGTTGCAATTGCAAAGGGTTAAGTGATTGATTTAGGTTAACTTGAGAACTGTTCGGAATAGAAATAATAAATTTGAGATAACTAATATTATGTTACTCATTAAATCATACAAGCTCTTTATGAAAAAAAAGGTAAACCTAATAATTATTTACGTTATATAGACCCGAAAAACTTTTGCTTTTAACTGCTAAATTGTTAGTTTACATTAACAAAAACGACCAGTAAAAATGATGGAGCATAATAAGAAGTTAGAAGAAAATAGTTATGAATAAATAATAAATATTACTCAATATTTTAAATACCATGCGAAATTCTACATATTTATTAATATATAAAACGTAACGCGATACATGACTAAGTCTATTGTCAGGATTTGACAAAATAATACATTATAATAGAAAATGCAAGTAGTATCAGTAACAAAAGGCATGATTTTCTTGCTCTTAATATGTAAAATGATAGAAGCTTGTGTTTTCCGGCAGTAATATTAACACACTAGCGTCGCAAAATAGGTATCAAATAATATCTCGAAAATGTAGATATAATTAAAAAATAATAATATCAATATTGTATCTAGTTGATATGTACAGAAAACTGAAACTCAAAGTCGATGAAATCAATTTACTGATTTTACGCAACTTTGTGAGCACAAATCTTAGAGTGTCAAAAAAGACATTTCATATTTTTTTCTTATTTATTAATTTAGGATTAAACACTCGTCAGACTTTACGAAAAATTAACAAAAACATGTTTCCTGTTCAAAAATTAGTGACAATGAATAAAAACAAGCATTGGTTTTATTAACACAGCATAAGTTCTGCACAAAACTTATCAATACCCTTCCCGATATTATTTTAGCTCTTTATATGTCCTTATTTAGTTTTTTGTGATTATTAGTTTTAGTACGATAGTACGTTATTCTGTGTCAAGTCCATTTCTCCCAAGTTAAATATTGGTACAAGGAATGATTTTGTCATATTTAAATAAACATATGAACACCTAATGAACGTAAAATATATATGAATCGAAATCGATCGAACAATTCTATAAAGCTGTTGTAAGTACACAAAGTGGTTGTAAATTGCAAAAAGCACCTACGTTTAACAACTCGGGGCTGGCAGGGGTTGACGAGGTACGGGCAGCGGGGGGCGTAGGGGGGGCTCGTTAACTATGCAAATATCATGCGGCGGACTCGCCAATTTGTGAGGTGACCAATAATTATGCAATACTAGTAATGTACTTTGATAATAAATCATTTAATTTTTAACAAAAACACTAACTAAAATGAATTAAAGATTATAATACAGTTCATCGAGAAGTACCTTTTGTACAATACTCATAAAAAGAGATGGGCTCTTGTATTGTTATACCAAACTGTTGTTTAAAATTGTGTAATTTCTTGACATTGTAATATACCTATTAAAACTTTGTTGTATTAAATAAATAAAATTAGTTCCGTTCCGTCCGAATTCGGCATCGAATAAGATTAAAAGAAGCCAATCTATTCAACGCTTAACCGTTGGCAGTTAATTGCTTATCTTTAATTATTGTTCTACATATTACGAATGGAATTTTAAAAAAAGATTATCTTTTTTATTTGTTTAAGTCTGGCCACAAATAAATTGTTTTTTTTTTCTTAAAATGTTGAACGATATAAATCGACATCAATTGGAAATGGTTGCTCGTACATTAAGGATTGGCCGTTTTTTTTTAAGAATAGCTCGTATAAAACTCATTTAGGATGTCCTATTCTATCACTACAGTTGGAGACCCTTCAACAGTCGCTATAGAAACGACTACCACGCCTCTGGCAATGATTAGCAGGCTGCACGCTGTATGGAAGCGACTCTAGCTAACTACCTAGCCGTCTCCGTGTTTTTCTAGCTTGAACACCCTATAAATACCCAAGGGGATAACGATAAAAGAAGTAATAAAAGTTACGATAAATTCTATCGAAATTACTATAAATTTTCTAAATATGTATACAATAAATATTTATTTACAGTAAAGATAGACAGATACGTAAATCAGTATAATTTTCCATTCAATCACATACACTTTATAAATACCGTTCCAACATTGAAAACGTGTAAAAAGTTATTTTATTTATAAATAATAAAAGTAGCTCACAATTATTACGGTTTCATACTCAATTGTACATAATGGCCTTACCTCAGTGCTAATGCTGCCACAAAGTTAACTCATTGGTTTACAACTACCACCAGCTTTACATACCTAAAGAGCTGCATTTTTATTGCAGATAGGTATGAATATTGAAAGATAAAGTCATGTTGTATACAAATTGACACTCGTTTCAATTGTTGGTTTCCGTTTCCGGATACCATCAAGGTCGGTACCGCAAGTGCTTGGATTTGAAACAGAGTTAGTATAATGATAAATTACGATTAAAAAAGAAATTTTTCCCTGTATCGGTCACATCATATCAAGTTTATAATTAACCATCAACTATGAAATTATATCAATAAAGTCTTTCGCTCAGTACCAACAGCGTAATATAGATATATCTAAGTTGAATATTTATATAAGCACAAAAGATTCCACGAGCGCCGTTGCGTACGATTACCGAAGTCAAAATCGACAGATATCGATACCGCGTATTTTTGTTGAAATGTATGTAGTATACAATTCAATGAGCCGTTGCAATATAGGCCTTATGACAAACGCTTTAAGTGAGAAATGCGAACGCGAATGTCAGTTAAGGCGGGATGACTTGCAGAGGCGCGGTGGTCCACAACAATCGCCGACCACTAGCAACGATTTTTGAATACAGGTTAATGATAATATAGAGACAGAAGGAGAGATAAATAACGTTTCAAAACAAAATGAAAATTAAACGGGATTAAAATTATATAGCAAACTATATTCATTCTACTAATCTGGATTATGGATATTAAGCCAGAGTATTTTGGGTGAGCACGCCGTACTATTTACGGTGTCTTTGTCATCTAACATTATATGAATGAGGGTCAAATGGCAATACATGGCTAAAAAAAGAAAAGAATATGAAGAAAGGGAAAATTGTTCAGTAAGGTTTTTTTTTAAGTTATATATTTACTAAATATCATAAACACAATCATAACTAATAAATATGTAAGTACATGTCTACACTAATATTTTATATTTTGTTGTGAATGTAACGTTATATTA
>DWQX01002378.1:0-22072 GCA_018245475.1 Pharmacophagus antenor | reverse complement strand
TATTTAATAAGGTAAATAAATAATTTGTAGAGCACTAACTTTTGGAGTTTTATTCAATATTGTAATTTTTTCAAGGTCGTCTCAAACTTTTGGCCGGCAGTGTATATCAATGTTAGTCTTCCCGTTTACATATGACGTGGCCTCTAAGGGCATAGTTAAAAAGGTTATCTTTGACTAATGCCATTTATTATCATAAATTACATCTACAATGCCATCAGGTAGGAACATAGGCAGGTACTTTTCCACCTTTTTTTGGTTGGCACACTTGGTTTTACTATATTTTCAACTATTTTAAATTAAGGGCCTATTAGGATACCTGTGAGCAATCTGATTTAATAGTTTAGATATAATGTCAAAATATATACGAAAAATTCGTTCAGTTGTTTAATTTATGTTTTAAAAATTGACAATGATGGTGGACTGCAACACCAATAAAAATGTTGAGTATCGCATCACTAGTACATATGATTAAAAAAAAACTTTTTATTGGTTCAAGTGTTGCTTTGCAGAACTCCATAACTAAATAAAACAAAAATTAATTTGCTAATTTCCGCGTTGTTTTTACACAAATTCTTCGACTAAAATGCAATCCCAACGCGTTTAGCCACTACACATGGCATCCTCTGGAGATGTTAAGGGGTTCGTCCGCCCGATGTCGGACAGTCGAATTTAGAGAGATTGTATTTTAGTCATAGTATTAGCCCATAAACAAAGCGAAAATTAGTAAAATAATTTTTGTTTTATTTAAAGATTTTTGTCAATGGCAGGTGGCAGCCATAAAGACCGAGAAGAAGGCGCGGGAGCAAAAGAGGCGGAACAAGACGCTGGAGTCGCGGCGCGCGCTCGCGAACGTGCGCGTCGTGCAGAACAACCTGGTGTTCGTTGTCGGCCTGCCCGTGCGGCTCGCCGACCCCGAGGTACACGCATATTTGCTCTGAATCTTTGTTTATATATCATTTTACCGATCATTTTATCGATTATGGGGTAACACTGCCTTAATTTCACACGATGTTAAGTGACAAATGAAGCCATAGATGCTAAAGCGTGCTCTCTCAAAATACATCTGGCTCACACATGTCTGTTCGAATATAGCCATGTTGTTATGGCGGCAGATTTACATTGAGGTAGGTTAGCTAGCTAGGCGGGTTTATAAAACCCTACCACCATCCACACTACTATTCTTGTGGCCCTGGAATCGAACCCAAGATTACAAGGCAAGCCGATAAACCACTGCACAGACACAGTAAAGTATAAAAATATTTTCAAGAAAAGAGCGACTTTTTAATCACTTGTGCTGAAAAGACGTGTTTCGCATGTCTTCTGGATTTAGTCGCAGAATCGTCAACTGCGGGGTAAAATTTACGTATGACAATGTGCTTGGTTTTCAGCGGAAAGAAAAAATTAAGTCATAGATGGAAAATGAATTAGTTTAGACAAAACATAGATTAAAGTAAAAAATACTAGATTTCTTTAAATTATCGGTCATTAGGTAATGCTTCTCAGCGAGCTATTTAAGACCGTTCAATATTTTCTTGGTGCAAGAGGTTAAAGGTCCACCTTTTAACTGCGACTCCCATAGTTTTCCAGCTGTCTATGGCCGACTGTGCTCAGTTTTATCACATGAACCACTCGCTCGCTTGCCTATACTGCCCATAAAAATTAAATAAAAAAATTCTAACTATGGCTAACTGCATGTAATGTAGAGATCTCTAATTTTGTACCAGTGATAATCGGTGGAATTTAGTAGGTGTGTTGCGTTTTCTGAAACCCAACCATCCAGCTACTCAGTTGTCAATCCACCGCCAAAACAGTGACGCTTTAATAAAACGAGAGATCAATTAATATGATTGCCAGAGTATTCCCATCGAGCACAGTTTACTTTCTTCTGCCTTATTGTTTCTTAACATTCTGTGAAATTGAGGTCAAATGTTAGTCGTATATTAGTTATGTTTAAAAAACACTGTTCACTACTTGTCAGCCTCTTTTTTTTTTTAATCTCGTTCCCCTGTTACATTTTGACAGGGCCTATTCTTTTATTTATAATTTATATCTTATATATTGTTCTCGCTTTTACTCCTTTCTTCTTTCATAATCATACTAATTTTCTCGCTCACATATCTTCCCTTCCATACCACATTCCATTTCCTTCTAGTATTCCTCACGCTTAAATAAAGAACAGACATATTGTTTATTAATTTCACATTAGTATATTAATTTCTACTTTGTAATTTATCTCTTAATTAATATCAGAGTTTTATTTTGTTACATTTATTGTTTTTCTTGTTATCTAATCCTTATCTTTATTCAACGTTTTGTTTATTTTTATTGTCTTAATAATGACTATTTTACAAAATTTAATAAACCTACTTCGACTGTTCTCTTCTCTTATCAGCGATGGTATGCTTTCACCCTCCACTTTCTTTCCTAATAGGGTCGCCAGCTCGTATCGCTCCTTCCCGTAGATGGGACAGGTGGTGATCAGGTGCGACACGGTCTGGTCTACTCCCGGGTCACATGTAGACACGGGACTCTCCTTGCACTTAAACCTGTGCAGGTAGGGGGAGAATCCCCCGTGCCCCGTGAACATTTAGACACGCCATCAGGTTCAACCAGCGAAATGTTCGATAGGCCGAGACGGCGTCCGGTAAAAAACATCCACGTTGTTGAACCCGTCGTCCTTTCCATATAGCGCCTGTTCCACTCCTCAAGCGTGTTCAGCCTGAGCTATCGCTTGACGAATGAGACAGGACACTCCTCGTATGCTGGTCTCTTTTTGATCTTCAGGGCCGCTTCCTTGGCCAACTGATCCGCTCTCTCATTCCCCTCCAACCCCGCGTGTGCTTTCACCCAAAACAATCTCACTTTCATTCCTTTCTCTTTCGCTATCTTCATGTTCTCTTTCACTCTTAGCGCTAAGGGATGGAGGGTGTCAGGTCTTGCGACAGTCTCGAGAACAGATTTCGAGTCGCTCAGAATAGAAGTCGACTGACCCGCTGGCCGCATACCCCGTCGCTTCCACTAAAACCAGCAGCTCTGCCTGGTAGACAGTGCAGCAGTTTCCCAGCTAGAGCTTTTTGGTAAAAGTCTCTGCGGCGTCCACGCACGCAGAATATCTGACTCTGTTGTCAGAGATCGCCTATATTTACCGTTATTTCTATTGCCAAGCAGTAGTATGTAAATAAAACCTTAAATAAAGCCTTTTTAATTTCAAGGACTCTGTAGCGATTGAATGTTTAAATATTGGAGTTGGAATGTCATTGCTATATGGACATTGTTATGCTGTTTAAACATTCTAGATCCATAGTTTTGGTTAGGCATATGGCGAACATAACCAAATTAACACTTGCGTGAAACTGAGTTCACATTTAAAAACACAAATAAATCGGAGACTAATTATCAATTTTGTATTTGCAGATCCTAAAGCGGCAAGAGTACTTTGGCAAATATGGGAAAATTCACAAAGTGGTCATAAACCAAAGTACCGCATATGCAGGGTCACAGGTGAGCATGAAGTCCATATTCATAATGCTGTTTAATAGTTGTTCCTTAGAAAAAAAATGATTTACTAATATTTGTAATATTAAATAAAAAAAGCAATATTAAGGAAAATATTATTAAAGAGCTCTAATATCGTCTATTTAAATAACAAATAGCCTTTAGAATCTGTAAAAAGAACCTTAACCCTTTCACTACTACGGGTGACTATAGTCACCCGCTCCAAAAATGGAACCACATGTTAAGATAAATGGTATCGCTTGTGTATTTCTGTTCGCAAACAATTGCAAGCGCTATTCCAGCGTTCGATTTTTTTCGCCGTAGTTTTGTCATCGACCCGTGGGCCTCAAATGTGTAATTATACTCGTCGTAAGTCGAATGTATCAGAGGATAGAAACCACGACATCAATGTGAGAACTGTGATGTTGGTTTATGTGTATATCCGTGTTTTGAAAAATTTCATACAGAATATTATTATTAAAAAATTACTGTTCAATATTATGTTATAATTATAGTTCCTATATTGTTGGATGATATAAAAATATTAATTGTATTGTTGAATTAAATAATACCTTCTTGGAAAAATATTTTGGCCCCGAATGTTAAAGACTACGCGCGCTTAATGTTCCTACTTTCGGCACGCCGCTCCGTTCTAGACGAGGTCCTTCGCGGCGAGGTCCACCGTAGCGAAAGGGTTAAACAATAATCATTACCGTGGCGATTCGCAGGGTCCATCGGCGTCGGCGTATGTTACGTACGTTTCGCCCGCGGACGCGCTTCGCGCCATTCAAGGCGTGAACAACGTGACCCTAGACGGGCGCGTGCTGAAGGGCTCACTGGGAACCACCAAGTACTGCGCCAACTTCATGAAGAACCAGCCCTGTCCCAAGCCCGACTGCATGTATCTGCACGAGCTAGGTGCGTGAACATTACGTTTTTCTTACTGTTATCGAAAATAAACTTTCATTTATAATGTATTTATAATTATAATAATTTAACACTTATAATATAGCAAAAGAGTCGCAATAAATGTCGATGGGTTCTTTTGGAAATTTGTAAATTAGTGCCTCGCAAAGATTTCACCTGATTAAACCTAATCACTTTTATGTCAAAGGAGCCTGCATTGTACCTGTATTCTTTCTTTTTTTATATAATAAACCGAAAATGCAGTTATCGTATTTGACACATTTCGACAAATATTCTGGTCTAAATGTAAAGAACACAGTACAATCTTCTATATCGTTAAATATATTTTAGACATGCAGCGACTTGCATGTTAAATGGGCGTTAGTAACAGCTAACCATTATTCAGTCTATTATGTGATCATGACCGATGCGCAACATGTTAGATGGGGTATAACCGTTTCTCGACATACAAACGCCTAAGGAATAGATACAACATAGTAATAGTGTGGCCTGCAAAACATTATAAGAAGAGCATAACATGATTTCCACGACACCCGCGGTTAGAGGGTTAATGCAGGGAAAATGTTTGTGGACCATTATTAAGTCAGTTTTATTGACAAGAAATCCTAAGTAACCTTAACATGCCCCAGTGGGCAAGGTATTTTACGTAGATTACTAACGAGATAAAAAATAATAATTAATAACTATCCTCTACAATCACCAATATTGCGATCATCCATAGCTTATAATAACCTGTATATGACTCGTTGCAGGTGATCCAGAGGCGTCGTTCACTAAGGAGGAGATGCACGCGGGTCTACACCAAGTGTACGAGCGGCGGTTACACAATCAACTACTCCAAGCTCAACGGGACAAGCCTGACGACAAGAACTGCCAAAGCACAGGTAAAATTAACCATGCATAGAGACTACAAAAAGAGGAGTGATGTTATATACCAAATGAAACAGGATGCTCCTGTTGAGTTTGTTGCACCATTTCTTGTCCACAGCTAGAGCACTTGAGAGGCGATGAAGGTGGGTGAAACAAGGTGCTGTAACATTTATAGAAATGATGTCAAAAATTGCCTTGTGATAGCCTTATTTCAATTAATTGATTTTATTAGTATGTAAACCCATGAGTTTTTGGCATTGTAGCTACCCATCATGGTCAGGGTTTATAGAGGGAAATGAAATTTAATTTTATTTATTTTTACAAGGGGAAGGGTGAGCAAGAATAAACAATATAAAAGATTTATATTTTGTATCGATTTTCATAGTAAATTGAACTTTACTTCATATTTATACAATTACAATCTGTATTGGCCTAAAGTTAAAATTAAAAATACAATATCCTGTCATTATAAATATTTTGATGTGTTGAAATATAATCATCACAAGTTGCCTTTTTAAATCGAAGTTTGACGTACATATGGTGAAAACTGTTACGGTCCTCATGAAAATATAATTTTAATTTTTTCGTCACTAAATAATAGATATCTAGTATTTACATGTTCATCTATATTTCAGGTAATTCTAGTACGAATGGAGAAAAGGGCAGTTCGAAAGATGGTTAGTATTATTCGTAATAAAAGTAGTTTAATTTTTATGTTAGATAAAATTTAATTAGTAGCAGTATAAAAGTCAAACTTGCATTTTAGAGATATGTATGCATTATAATTAAAATACTCCCAGTAAAAGTAACGAAATTTGTACATTAACATGCTAAGAATTTATATTACCTACTATAAAGTTATACTATATTAAAACATTATATTAGTTGATAAATAGACATTTATTAATTTTTAACTAAAATTTTAATGAGTATGAAATTCATCTGATGGTATTGATACCCCAACCAATAACAGATGTTATTAACAAAATCTACAATTACGTTCTAAACTAGAATAAGATTACCTACTAAATTTATTGATCCTTTAAATGCATGATTTTTCTCCATGTAATACATTGATCTTTATCATCCACTCCATTTATATGTAAAAACATATATAAATTTAGCCGTCAAAACGATAGCTAATATTGTCTTGGTTATCCAAGGTTATCAATGTGTATTTGAGATCCCTTACACACACATACACAGACACATACGCACACATACACAGACACATACGCACACATACACAAGTTTTTGGATAAAGAGAATTGAAACTGATTTGTTTACAAATGGTAACATTATGCATTTAAGGAGCAAAATTTTTAAAAATAATTTGTTTTTGTGTATTAAGAGTAATTTTATTTTTACAGGTAATCAATCGAACTCTATAGCAACAACAGTGGTCACAACGTCAAATGTTAACATAGTCACTACGTCTAAGTAAGTACAGCACAATAAATGTAGGACCGTAACAGCTTTTCTTCATCAAAATTTTCAGCGTTTTCATTTTCTTCTCCGGTTTTCTTAGGTTATTGTATTTTTATATATCGATTTACTTTTATGTATGATGTTTTATGTAGTTATAGGAA
This sequence comes from Pharmacophagus antenor, assembly GCA_018245475.1. Lineage (NCBI taxonomy): Eukaryota > Metazoa > Arthropoda > Insecta > Lepidoptera > Papilionidae > Pharmacophagus > Pharmacophagus antenor. The sequence goes on along the minus strand of DWQX01002378.1, from coordinate 15,191 downwards.
AGGCGAAATATCATCGCAATTATCGGACATATTTATTTAGTACTTAAAACATTTGACAAAATTTATAATTTAAAATTTATATTAATTGCAGGATTTAGTTTAAGTATATCTTATTGTATATACTGATTAAGAATATAATTCTCAAAATATACACTGAATCACATTACAGATCAAAAAAAGAAACGGCAAACGGAAACGGTAAGGGCAAAGAGAATGGTAGCAACAACGGAGTTGGTAGCAATGGTAACAGCAAAGAAGCGTGGCCCAGCCTCGGATCCTCACCACCTTCCGACAGCCCCGCGAGGAAACAGTCCAGTCCGAAACCACAACAGTCTACAGGTAAAATACGACTATCTACAACTTTCATTCTATAACAGAAGTATTTGGCAACACAGTTAATGTATGAAATTTATTTTCTTTATTACAGTTAAATCACAAGAAAACGGCACATCAGAATCTTCCAGTCCCACACAACAACAACCACAGCAACCTCCACAACAGTCCCAAACGAAAAATAACAAAGAAAATCACACAGAAGGCAAAACGAATAGATCTCACAAAGACAGCAACAGTCACAGCAAGAAAAGCAAATCGGAACACAAATCGAAACAGAAAAATAGCAATAGTCACAGTAACAGCAATAGTAACAGTAATAACATCAGCAAAAGTAACAGCAAAAGCAACAGCAACAGTAACAGTAACAGCAACGGCAACGGCAACAGCAATAGTAGCAGCATCAGTGACAGTACCAGCAACACCATCAGCAACAGCATCAGCAACAGCATTAGCAACAGCATCAGCAGCAGTATCAGCAACACTAATATCAACAATAATAGCAATAGTAGCAGCAGCAATAACAGTAACAGCAGCAGCAGCAATAGCAATAGTATTAGCAATAACAGTCACGAAGTTACGGAAGCGGAGCCGGTTGAAAGTACACAAGTATTCAATAACACAGAGAACCACGCAAGTTCAGTGTTTGATAGTGATACGCAACAAAGTTACCTGACCAACGAACTAGACGAATTGGAATCGGATAGACATAGCCTATTAGAAAATCACGATTTGTTGGATAATAGTGATCACAGTCTATTAGATGACGACAACACGCATAATCTATTAAACGACGCTAACAACACGGTTGTTATGATGCAGAGGCATAGGGAAATGCTCGCGGGCTTAGTTGATAGCAATCACATATTGGCGCACAATATGAAATCGCCACTAGCCAATGGTTATGGACTATTAGACAGGGAATCAATGAATTATTTAGGTAATGATAGACAGATTAGCCAAATTAACCAAGGTATTATGGATCAGAAGGAATTGATAATGCACGAACAGCGCAGCCGCAGTGAAATGCTTTTAAGACAGAATGAAATGTTAGCCAGACAACATAATGCTATGGTGGAATCTAAACACTATAACATGCCCTCCTCCAGTATAGGCCTCGAGTCTGCTAGTGAATTATTAGGTAAGAATACGAATGAATATTTTTCGAATATCTGTAATATTTTAATTTATTTACTACTTAAAAGTACTTTATGGTTTTTATTGTTTTTAGCATAGGCAAGCTTAGAGATTATCAATATTAGTAATAATAATTAGCATGGGTATCAGTAAAATCTCTGATTCTAATTATTATTGATAAAACATAAATTATACAAATTACCTAAAAACGATCGATAACATTCAATTTTGTATATGAATAGTAAAAACAGTGTATTAAAATAAAAATGTTACATAAACTCACACTGTTTAGAAAATATAGTAAAATCTCAACACTAATTATACTGTACAGGTGCTAATTTTCATCAAAACCCCAATATGCTACCACCGTTTGGTATGAGAGTAGAAAATTCTATTGCCACCAACTCTATGGGCAGCGGTAATTCTATATCGGCTAATGCGCTAACATCTAACACAACAATGACCGGGGGTACGATGAACACGATGGGCGGGTACATGCTGCACAACCAACAGATGCTACAACCAAATCAGCAACAGATGCAACAGAGCGGCCTCGTTAACGGATTCGACGGACCACAGTCAGCGGTAATTATTACTGTATTAAATAATAATTTAACCAGTAGGTACAGTATTCGGAGTCTAATTTAGTACGTCGGGAACTAAAGCGAGATATTCGACTACGTTCTGTTTTGTCAATCGTTATCTTTTTCTATCACTATTATATGACTGCGGCACAGAGAACTTTCTACAAAACTGTCCTTGGGCAATTTTTGCCGTGTATTACCCTACTGCTACTATTTGTACTGTATAGTGATGTATAAACATTAATATAAAATATTTGACGTCAAAGATTTTAATATGTTAGCGGTATATTTTATAGCAATAATGCCTCTAAACATGCGCTTGTACTTCTTAATCTAAGTTAAATACAAGTTGTATGTAGCCAATAACCTTGTTCCTAAGTATTATTTTGTTGCGGGGGAAATAAATTATTGGCTTCTTATAGGAACTAAATGTTTTTAACTGTGTGTAAATAAAAATTAAAACTTTTGCTATTTGGATCGATTTCGTTCAAGTTTTTTTTCTTTTCTGTCATATCCCTCTGTTTTTTCAATGTAAAGTCATAATTTATATTGGAATGATAAGGCATACAATTCATTTGGTCGCACAGAGTGAAGGTCGCTATTTGGCTGAGAATATGGACAAGTTCTTCACGGACTTCCACAAGGCGCAGCAGATGAGGCAGATGCTGGCGCGCGGCGCCGAGGAGCGTCGCTTCGCGCTCGAACAGCATGTGCACCAGCAGGCGCACGCGCACGCGCACTCGCCACACTATCCACACAATATGCTCAACGCGGAACGTCTCGAAATGGAACACAAGCACAGGTGCGCAACTATTTAAGTTTTTTTTAACGGTTATAAGCTTAAACTAAACTGCCATCTCACTTGATGTTTAGTGATATTGAGGCCGTTGATGGTGCGATTGGTATAAGTAATTTTTATTTACATTTTTCAGAATGAACAACATGCGAGGTATGGAGAACAATGGTAGCCGAGCAGCGGGCGATGGAGATGACGACCTTGACTTTGATCCATTCAAGGAGACACAGAAGGCCCTCGCCGAAATGATGGAGACGGAAATGATGTTCAACCCTGTTTCAAGCGGGTAATTTAATTAAAGCGGATTCTCTTATAGTTTGAACAAAAACAGCTTGTTCTTGATGGATAAGCAATTTACCAAGTAGAGTTCGTCGTTCGTAATAATAAAAAGAAAAGAATTAGCTTAAGGTAGAATAATTATCGAATTTGCTAAAATTTAAAATCTATCTGATTGCTTTGTTATGTAACATCTGCTATATTAATAGGCGACGGATATTCAAGCCTTAGTTCGATTCACCGGTTACATTTGAGTTTGAATAGTGGTATGATTTTATGCACACGCCACATTTGTTACAGCGCATATAATGTCCAATCTGTCGCCATAACTTCATTGCTGTGTTCCAACGGTCAAACATGAAGAGTAAAAGGCTTTAACACTATGTGAAATTGAGAGCAAATGTCAGCCCATTGAAATTAAAAAAATATTAATTGGTTACTTGCAGAGATAATATGGAGCGGGTGCGTCACGTTCGTCACGCGCCTCCCGGCTTCAACCACATGAATACATTTGGAGTTGGAGTGCCACGGCCCCAAGCACATCAAGGTAATTAACAAAAAATGTATAATTATCTTAACCCCTTTTGTTTGCCTTTGTGTAAATATGGCACAACAGAAATAAAGAAAAATGCTTTTTTCTAAATAGTGTATATTGGCATTAGTATAACTGTAAAATAACAAAAACTTAGAATCAATTTTAATAAATAGTATTATAATACAGCGAAATTTAATATAGTATGTTAATAAAAGGATTGTCGCCAGGCAACCAACCTAACAAGAAAACGTTAAAATTTTAAAATTTACTTGGTTTGTTATATTGTGAACCAATCGTTAAACATATATCAAGATCGGACTACTATTGCCATCTTGTGATATATTATTTGCAATCTTAACTTGCGCACTCGAGGTAATTCCAGCTAAACAGACCAAACTGCATACACAAGATAACTCGATCGGCGTTTTAGTTTATGCTGCTGTAATTTTTCATAACATTTGTAAATTTTGTTGGTAAAAACTTACACAATGTTCTGAAGTGTATATTTTTACATAAAAAATGTAGCTTTATCACAAAAAACCTGTTCATTCAGGAGTTAATGGCAATATGACTTATGATTTTCAGGATACAATTCAAGCAACGCTATGTTCACGGACTGGACGCAGATGGACCCAGCGATAATGTCTACGTCAGTGAGCTTAGGCAAGCAGCCGCCCCCAGCCGGGCTGACGCCGCAGCAGCAGGAGCTCTTCGCTAGGTTCAACACGCTCAACGTGCAACCGAATGGGATCTCAAAACATCAGGTTTGTATGACATTTTGGATATTTATTCTAATTTGAAAATACAACAATACGCTTGACATGAGATCGTAAACAAAACTATGTGATAAATATGAGATAGTGTGCATTGAGACGGATGTTAGTAAATAAAACTTCTGCCCTTTAGTTCCGGGCTATTACGAATAGAACTAAGGTAAACCATGCCTGTGGTATAAGGCGACTTAAAGGAGCTTCAGCTTCGAGGTCTTTGAGGGTTAGAGCTCAGCCAACTAAGCAAGCTGTAGTGGGACAGCAAACACAACACCAAGTGGTCACATGTTTGCCATAGCACAGCAAGGGTGCTAGGGAGGGTGAATTATCTCTCCCTTGGATGTGCGTAAACTTAGTGTAGAGGGTGAATGGTGACTGCATACAGTGCTTTATTTAGAAGGTCCCAGGACCCTTGGTAATACACTCCGAGCGACCACCAAGGACGTATTAGTGGGTGAATAACCCACGTAACCATGATTTTTCACCGGAAGTAGGGAGGGCATTTTTTCAAGGGCTTCTCCGGATATAAAAAAATTTAGTAAATAAAACTTATAAAGTTACCTTCTGGCTCGTGCATAGATTGGTGATTAAAGAAATGCAAAGACCTCCGTCCTGTATAGTTAAATCTACATTATTGTTTGTTGCGCAGCAGGTACCCGCACAACAGCAGTGGGGCGGAGCGAAGCTTTGGGGCGGCGCGTACAGTGGCATCCCGCTGCCTCCGGGCTTTGCCCCCGCCAAAGCGCCGGCGCATCCCGCCGAGTGCATCGACGCCAAGTAACGCCGGCACAGTGCAATCAATTCTCCGCCACTCCTCGATCTCCCCTTCCCCTCCTCCCCTCTCCAGCTACTCCTCCATCCCCATCCCAACTCCTTCCACCGCCTCGCGAAGCGGATATTATATTTTCTATCACTAAAACAAATTATTCTCTTCTTCCGTTGGTGACGTGATCGATAAATCTTTGTATTAAGAGAGCATATTTTAAATGAGAGAAATATGATAACAAAAAGGAATTTGTAAAATAAATTAACCTATTTGTTTTATTTAAATGATGTTGATTTTATTCATTTTATTTTTACACAATCACGCCTCTATGTCCCACTCTTATAATTTATCATATTTCTTTATGGTAAATTTACGTTTCCGGAAATATATGTATATTCGTTGTATTATTAGTAACCTAGTGTCATATCCCTGTTACAAAAGATTATTATAATTTTTTATATTTAAATGAAATGCCAATAAATACGGTTCCATTTTGTATTTTAATGAGCCATTATCAATGAAGATCATTAAAATTGAAGAATTATTATCATCTATTCTTTTAATGAGCCCACCTCTGCTACGACGTCAAAAATATCATTACAGCATTAAGTACTCACAATAAAGTTTATTCACTCATCGACTTGTGTGAATATTGTACTATGTAGGTGCGAATAAACATTGGAAAATTTTTGATACCAAAATAATATGATGATAATGTTACTAATATTCTAAATTACTACGATCGATAATAGTCCCTTTTTGGTAGCTGCTACTAGTCTAACGGAAGATTAGAACATGAGATATTTTGTGCAAATTACCATATGAATTTCGTCTTAAAACAATAACTAAGAAATTCTGACTGAAACAAAACTCAAAGTAAAGAATGTTTTAGTAGTATATGTCATTACATATAAAACAATGTTCAAAAGACTTATTAAAAATCTGAACGTAGCCGTCACGTTATCATGCCTCAATTAACCTCTTCATGCGTTTGGCCGCATGTGTTTGTTTAGTCTTGCATTTATAGTTAATCGATATTAATATATAATAGAAAATCTTTAACATATTATATTTTAATATTTCTTCATCTTCCGTTACCAGACCACCGATAAAAATAAAATAATAGGTTGTACTTGAATTTACTTATATTTCTCTTTTGTTAAATGAAAAATCGTCATTGAAGAGGTTAATACAGAATCCAAGATGTTAAAAGAATTTAATTTAAACAGTTTTCGGTTTCACGGTTCTCAAAACCTTATTTTAGAACAGAAATATAAAGCAATGTAGCCGAAAAATATAAACAATGAGATTAAACTAGAAATTTAAAAACGGTGTATGAACGGTATATTGCGCATTACTTTCATAACACTAAATAAAACGAAATGGTTCTTGTACGTACACCTTTAACGAATACATTCACAACAACATTTACCACGTAACGACTATACTTCTTACCCAGTTAGTACGTTTGTCATGTATAAACGTTAATTTAAAATTGTACAGCGAAATAATTGCCGTGTAAATTGAGGATATAAAAAAAATATCATTGACATATTTGTAGAAATTTAGATATTTTGGAAAATTTGTAACAGGATTCATTAATCTGATTTAACGTTTAAAATTGTTATTGCTTACTTTTCATTTTGCACTTTTGTGTTATTTTATAGATCAATTCCACTTTTAACAGATTAATTAGTACGCAAGGAAATAACATCATATAAAAAAAAATTAAAACCAAAAGGTTCCGAATTATATGTCCGATTAATTTATACAAAAAAAAGTATTTATTAGGCCAAGCAGCAAAAGTTACAATATTAAACACATTTAAACAAGCTTCGTATATGCATCACACCAATTAAAGACCAGCACAGCACTGTTTGAAAAAAATATTACTAAAAAGAAGTTATATGTTGTTTCGACAAAATGACGCGTCAAGTAAATGTAGTGTTAATGCTGTCAGTTCCTGCCGTCGATGTAACCCCTGGGATCGGCGCCGTCCCACGGTACAGCGGTGCCGTCGTGCCAGAAGTACTGGCCACCGCACTGAGACTCTAAGGCCACTTTAGTCACCACTTTGGCGGCCTGCGCCGGCGTTACCGTGCCCGACCCTCGCGTCATGTCCGTCATCACGTATCCCGGGTGCACGCAATTCACGGCGATTCCTAAAATTAAAACTTACATTACTTTTATAGTGTACTAAACAATAGACTATACTGTTTTCAAACTACGTGTGGTGTTCAATAAGTAGTGTGAATGATATATACTTCTTGGCAAGAAAAAATATATATACTGGCAGGCATAGTTCAGATATCTGTAACACTAATAAAGCAAAAAGTTTTCAATTCTCTTTTGTTTTTTTTTTTCTTAATGTAGTCATTTGTTTGCTGCGTTTCGGAACGTGTTCGCGAAAACGGAGAAAATTGAAGTTCGTGCCGTAATTAAATACCTGTGCATGAAAAAATTCAGTACAGAGGAGATAAATCAAGACTTGCGGGAAACATTAGCCATATTCTACAATTGCAAGTCGGTGTGCTGAGTTTAAGCGAGATAGAACTTCCACGCCAATGACGGTCCACGCTCGAGACGTCCTACGACAGCAGTAACAGCAAATGGTTAAAAAGTTGAAAAAAAAATATTTTATCCGATTTTCGTGTTACTTACTGTTCGTTTTATAGTTGATGAATGCACGACTATATGGGCATGAATAAAGTGTCAGCACAGTGGGTGCCTAGAATGCTTACGGACATGCAGAAACAAAAGAATTTCACAATGCTGTTAAGATTTGTTACGACAAGATCCTAACCGTTTTTTGGCTCGATTATTGCTATAGATGAATCCTGGCTTCACCATTTACGATCCTGAAGCGAAACAACAGTCCACGACCTGGGAGTGACCGTCAAATCGCGTTATGAAATACGCGAGAAACTGCGTGGAAAACTAGCAAAAGTTGTTGTGTTTCACTAAGATAACGCCCCCGCGCACGAGTCCAAAGTTGTGATGTATATAAAGATGCTGGCTTTGAATTGATTGAGCACCCACCGTATTCTCCGTACCTTTTTCTTCTCTTTTTTTCTCCAGATTTTATCTCTATCCGCGGCTAAAAGAGCACTTCAGAGGTCAGGAATTTGATGATGATGACGCAGTGATCGCCGCTGTACACGATTTTTAAGGGATCAGAACAAAGACTTTTTTCAAAAAGGAATTTTATGTTTAGAAAAAAGTTATGCCAAGTGTATACTCTTAAAAAGGTGACTACGTTGAAAAATGAAATTGCATTTTATAAAAGATAACGGCATCTAAGTCATTCTCACTGCTTTTTGTACACTCCTTGTATATATTAAATTAATATTTAAGAATACAATCTGTCACATGACGATGTATTTCACTTCGTCATTCATAATAAGATCCCGAAGGATTTTAATAATCGCCTAAAAATGACATATGAGTTTTTGTGACTAAAGCAATGCGCTTTACTAGCATAGAATCGTTTTAAAATTAAGAGGGATCGTTAACAGGCGCTAGCAGTCAATATAATATAATGTAGTATTTTATCCGGCGACTGTTGATTATTTTAGACGTATTTATTTGTTATTGTAAGAAATTACTACATAAGTTGGTTGTTGAGTTGCTATAAACTATTTTATTGAATACCTAAATTACTACACAGCGTAATAAAACTTGAAAATATATTTTTATTTTAACTTTCGCAAACACAGAAAGCAAAATGTAAACAAATAAATTATAAATACCCAAAAAATTAACAGGACTTAACGCACCTCTATCTTTTAGCTTGCGCTGCAAAATGAATGTATACGCATTTACCGCAACTTTCGACACAACATATGGTGAATCGCCCCATCCGTTTTCAATCTCATTGTTTAATTTAACAGCTTTTAGATAATCATCTATTAAGATATGTAACTCTTCGAGTGTTAGATTTGATGAACTAAACTTTTTTCTTAAATTTTCTGACGGTATTCGTGATAAATGTCCTGAAGAACTGGAAATATTGACAATATTACCCCCATCGGTAATGCATGGTAACATTGTTTCAGTAAAATTAACTAAGGAAATAAAATTAACAAATATTGTTTGTTGGGCTTGAACGTACTTGGATTCTTTAGCATCTTTAAGAAAAAGTATCCCGGCATTATTAATTAATACGTTAACTTTTTGATTTTCTTTATTGATAAAGGAACAAAATTTTGTAATGCTATCATCATTTCCTATATCTAATTGATGATATTTAGGATATAAATTAAAGTGTTTCAATTTTTCACAGGCATCATAGCCTCTTTTTTTATCTCTTGACGTTAAATAAACAATTCCATCAAATTGTACGCACAATTCTTTAACTAGGAAGTAACCTAACCCTTTGTTTGCCCCTGTTACAACAACTACTTTATTAAAAGACATTTTGTAAGTTACAAGATGATGTAATTACCGTGACTGAGCTCATCTGTATCTATAATTCTCGGTTGATAATAATTTTTATCGCAACATTAGTATACACAAAAGATACTGCGTATATATTTATATTTTTATATTAGTATATTATAATTAAAATTTTTGGTGTCATCCTAAAAACTCATTAGTAATAAGAACACTAGATTCATAATATACAGTAAAAAACAAAATGTGTATACAGCCCCATTTGAAGAAAATTCCATAGACAATAATTGAAAAAGTTAAGAAAATATAAAAAATCGTCAATTTTGAATGTTGGTGATTGATCAATAGGTATGCAAAACTGTTCAATTATTTATTTACACATAACTAATGCAGTTCTAAAATATCACTAATAAAAAAATTATTAGTAATAGACACTGTCAAAATTATGTCTTAAGCGCCATCTACTTTTATATATATAAAATAAGTAAGCGCTCTAAAGGTTTTAATTTTCTGTTTCTTATTTATAATCTGTGATTTGTATAAGGTACAAATTCAATATCAGCTGTGTTGTTATCAATTAGTATTCTTGTTGACGTTTCATACAGTTTCTAGAATTTTGGAGTAAAAATGTCTTTGTGGCCTGTAAGCCAAACAAAGTTTGGGGACGAAGTTGTCTTACGGTCAATAGATTGGTTAGAAAATTTTCCTTGGCGAAATGAGTGTGCAATAAAAACAGAGCGTGATAAGTACGAAATATCCTTATATTTGAAAGATTTTGCACCTGAAGAGATATCAGTAAAAACGTCTGATGGAGAAATAGTAGTGAAAGGCAAGCATGAAGAAAAGAAGGATGAATATGGTTTTGTTTCAAGACAATTTGTACGTAAGTATGCGTTGCCAGAGGGATGTCGTCCAGAGAGTGTAGAGTCAAAACTCTCTTCTAATGGGGTGCTCACTATTACTACAACAAGAGAACCAGTGATTAATCGCGATATTGTTATACCAGTGTCTCATAAGTCAAATAATGTCAAATCCAAATTGTAATAATTTTATGTAGGAGGGGGGAAAATGACTTGCGTTGCAGCTTACTTGGTATTGCAAACGTTTACGGTTACTTTAGTTATTACTTTTACTTATTTACGATATTAAGTTTAAATAAAGTGTTTTTATATTACAATGTTTTTAATTTTCTTATAGAACTTTACCTACCTTTTACTTACCTTATAGTATATTCATATTTTGTTGATTTGCGTATTCTACAAAAAATATTACAAATTTTTGTTTATGTGTAAGTTGTACATCTACGTATGTGTGCATGTACCTATACTTTTAGTTTTTTAAATAAAGTGAGGAGAGGAGAGGAAAGTCATTTCCTCTGGTCGGAAATTATATGGTGTTTGCTAAATTCACTACAGGGACCGTATCAACATAGAAATTAGCGCTTCACTGGGATCCGTTGAGACATCGTGCTTGAAAGACATTTAGTATTTATAGTAAATGAAATAATAGTATGGGCCCGAGATGAGCATCATGATTTATATGCAAAACTTAGCGCTCTATCCGAATAGTGTAGAAAGGTTTTTTCAATATTTTCATTTCATATAAACCATATCACATAGCGACAAAAATGTCGTACAACTATCAGGATTCAAAAAATAGTTGTGATTACGATAAGCTGTTTTGATAGATTATATATTTGAAATAGCGTAAATATACCTAGAAACACGATTTTTTTCTTTTTTTTAATCGCATTATACAGTATAATCACAATCCGGTGTTTGATTCTGTTCACGAACAAAACCTTTATTATTATAGTTGTAAGGATTAAATTCGATACGATTGATATCATCGTGCACATTGATTAGGCGGCCTTGGCAATCAGTTTGACGGCATCACTGAACTAGTATCAACGTACGAGCTTACGGTATGTAGTAATGTTGTTTTACTAGTTTCAAAAATAAAAACATATTATATGTACAAATAACTAACTAAGCAATGTATTGTATTAATTTGTCAGATATTTCTCTTCACCTTTTTCAAAGATTAGTAATTAGGTGCAAATATAAATGTTCTGCAAAGGATGTTTTAAATGATCAAAAACCATGAATTTATAAATTTGTAATCTTTTAATTAAAAATTCTATTCAAAATAATAGTTTGACATACAGTTACACGATCCAATGCAATTTTATATAAACATATATTAGGACGTTGTCTAGATGTATGTATAAAATATTTAAAATCCTATACAATATTTTTAAAATCCTCTATATAAGTTGTCCAAAACTGGAGTCTTGTTATGGGAAATTCTCAATGGTCCACGTTCGAAATCGATCGTAGTTAAGCGTAGATGTAGGCAATAGATCGAACATTATTATTTGATTAGTATTGTTCGTTAAAAATAATTAACAGACGGAGCCAAGGCTTTTTTGGTGTCGTGTAATGTCATGTCGTGATATTAACAGTTATACTGCTTAGTTTTATTGTCATGTCGATATATTCCTATCTGAACTGTAGAAGTATAAGGTCAAGATGTCAGGGGTGCATACGGAGAGCTTCGCGGAGTTCGTACTGGTAGAGTACCGCTGGGTCATCGTGATCACGTTGCTGCTGCCGATGTCTTTCCTGTGGAAGATTTGGTCTATGATTAGAAACTACATCGTGTTCAAAATAAATAGTGCACCCAAATTGCATGAAAAAAAAGTCAAAAACGTACAAAGGCAGGTATGACAATGCACCGATATTTAAACTATAGAACTTTAATGCCTATTTTTACCAATTATTACTAAACCCTCATTTCGTAAAGTATCACATAGCGTAAGGGACAACTTACATTATTCCTAATAAATATTAAACCTAATAATATAATTTATCTGCGCATGAATACGTTCAATATCATCGGAGCGTCTATATATAAACGCTACAAATATTTTGTTAATAAATAATGCTTCGTTATGAGCCTTTTGAATTGTTACATTGTTTTGAGGAACATTCATAAAGAGAAAACATTTTTTATATTGATACAAAATTTTGGAGAAGAAATTATAGTAATTAATATAGGAAAACGAATCGTTTGCAAAGTGTAGCAGCAAACTGTGCAAGGTAGTTGGCAACTGGATGCTTACAGCCGAAAATCGGGCTAGGTGACGTTCCTTTGTAGAGGCCTATGTCCACCATGGGATTGCCGCAGGATGAAATGTACCAAAAAAAAAACCTTTCAACGTCTGTATCATTGCCACCAAAAGTTTTTGAACAATATTTACTGATATTCCTACCCTCAAGTTCGTGAAAACAAGCACAAAAGCGTTCCGTACTTTGTTAAAGAGAAGAAAAGTAGGGAAACTATTTACCAGTGTGAAAATGCTGAGGTGTCTGCCTATATACATCCCACGGTACAAAAATAATTTTTTCTAACAAATAATGTTGAAAAAGGTTTTTATTAGTTGGATATGGTTTTACATCTAAAACAAAAATAGCAATTTTTCGGTGATATGGGCCTTGTTTTCATATTTCCATAAGATGCAAATGGCTTAAACTATTTAGAAATTATATGCGCGTGACCATACAGCAAATACACGTTACACTTCAAAGTGATTCGAGTGTTGGATTGATGTACAATAGATCATAAAAAATTAAATCAGAACTTTCCTTATCAAGAAAAAGAGAAATTAATAAAGTTGCTTTTAATAAATAAAACTATTTTCAATAAAAACACTGACCAGATGACGAATATAAGTGTAATGTAATATAATATATAGTGTTTAGAGTTTTTAGGCAATAGTGCAGTACCTTTAATTTCAACTCCTCCTCCATTTGTAATGCTTCGACAAAATCTATTTTATATCTTTAATTGACTTTAATACTGTGACTGTTGTACAAAATTCTTCTGTATTCTCAAAAATAAATGATACGTTGTCAGTTTTATCAAACTGTGTACACATGTCCACTAAATTAATAATGGTGTTAAATTTAAAGAAAATGATTTTCCATGCTTTCAACGAGTGAATACTTTAGGTTAAGTAACTTGTGCTATAAAGTTATTTTCGACAAAACTGTCATCCTCAGGTAAATGTCCTTCAATACTTTAATCATTGAATTCACCGTGGTACACTCTTTAACCATATTGAGGTGTTTATCTGAAAGTCTCTCAATTATGATAAATTGGACATTTTAGTTTTACTTTTAAGTAATATCTCCATTTTACTTTCAGATAAAAAAATGGCTTGCGGGCGATCGCAGTACGAAGTTGTGCACTTCGAGACCGGGATGGCAGGCAATGTCCTTTCGACAGCCGATCTACAAGAAGACATTCACCAACATTGATATTAACTTAGTTGACGTATTAGAGGTGGACACCAAAAACTTGGTAAGCCTCTGGTCAAGTTATATAAAGTTAATTTTCAATATAGAAATGACCACAAATTGTTTTTATTTTATTGTTATCTTTGGACACTATTATATATTTTATATGGTGCAGGACTCGGTGCCCATGGCATGGAATTTAGGTTTTTCCCTGCTGCCAATCTCGCGCTTTTCGCGGATGACACCGTCCGCTACCTTCCCAGGCTGGTGCGGAACCTCCAGACGTCAACCGGGCGCCTCGGCGCCTGGTTTCATACCTGGAGGATCGACATCAACCCGCCGAAGAGCGAAGGTCTGCATTTCACCCATTCCCGCCCATCTCACAACAGTAAAGCTGCTTGCTTCACCTCTGGAGAAATCATCTTCGGCCGCGTCATTCTCTGGAAGGACACGGTCAAATACCTTTGCGTCACTTTAGGGCGCCGCCTTACATTCTCAGCCCACGCACGCAGTCAGGAGTAAGGCGGCCTCAGTGTTAGGCTTCTTACATCTCATGATATGCAAAAGGAGCAAGCTTTTTCTTCGCCACAAAGTACTGCTCTACAATGCTTGTGTTAGGCCCATTCTGACCTACGCGAGTGTAGAGTTCATGTACCGGCACGATGTCGTCAAGACCCTGCAGGTCCTCCAGAACCGTATCACCCGGCTCGATACTGGGGCGGAGTGGTATCAGAGGAACATAGACCTGCACAGTTACCTTCGCCTTCCCACGATCGAACAGTTCATCAATAACTGTGCTCTCATTCACTTTTAGGTGGGTATGCACCACCCCTATAAATTAATCGTTAATACAGTCGACTATGCGCCGATTCCAAATCTATGCTTATCCAAGCGTCGTCGGCGTAATATGTTAGTTAGTCTCGATGCAAGGGTCGGGTCAGACAGAGAAAACACTTAAACTATCAACTCGATGCACAACTCCACATGCACCTACAATACCAGTCACCAACACACCTCTATCGTCGCCCATTTTGCTCGCCGACGAGCGGGACTGAAACAAAACTCGCACACCGCGTACACTAAATACACCCGAATACACGAGCGTTTCTCGCCCTCGTGTATTGCATCACAGGCGAACAATAGTCGCGGGTAGGGCTCGCGTCCCGACTTCAACTATCACGTAGCTCGCCACAAGCCAGCTTTTCTGGCCAGAGTAATGTAGTGAGAGAGCTCACGGATCACCGAATCCGTGAGCCAGTTTCGATAAAGCTGTAATAGTCGCAAAAAAGACTGACAGCGCA
>DWQX01002377.1:0-22086 GCA_018245475.1 Pharmacophagus antenor | reverse complement strand
TGTATATATATATATATATAAAATATATACATAGTGCTTAAACTCTAACACCGTTATCACGGTTTCATTTAATTTCTATGTAGCTAAAAATCGATAACAAAAATCAATTAGTTACAATTTTCGCAGATTAATGATTATTAATTCTCAGAAAATTTCAAATATTTTTTTTTATACGTAAATATTTAATGCCATTTTTATTTAAAAAAATATTAACACTTAAATTATTTTATTTGTAGGTACTACAAGTTTGAGAAAGAAGAACAGAGTAGCTACTAACAAAGGGAGTATTTAAAGTTACCTGGTTTTCCCAGAATTGCTTCTTTCACAGAATACAAAACTGGCTTCATACCGAAATTGAACTGACTGTCTGATTTCTCACAATTTACGATGTTAAATATATACGGACGTCCCTGCTGCATGTTGCGAACTTCAAAATAGAACCATTGGTGTCTTTTAGACGAATTCACGTCAGGCATCAAAATCAGTTCGTATTCTCGTGGACCTATCTGAAATTATTCGAATTGTTAACAATAAATGAAACGATAATATACATATTTACTTTACCTTTATACCACCTGAATTGCTTTTCTAAGATTTCCCGATTCAAATCTCGATTCGAAACTCAAACGCGTTGGGAAAGGATTAGCTTTGGCAACTTCTTGTTCGTCCGTATTTGTTAGTAGAGGATCCGAGCTGAAATTATCAAACAAGAATTTATATAAAGGTTGGCATATAAAAAAATAATAAATAAAAAAAAGGAAACCTTTTGGACATATTTTCTGAGCCGTTAGCAATACACAGCTGATCTAAATCAAATACTACGTCATTCAAATATGATTCTGGATTAATAGCTTTATCCACAGATGACAGTAGTTTAGTCCTGGTAAAGTAGAAGAGAATTATTATAAATTGTATAGTCAATATATATCAATCATTGAAGGCTAACATTAAGACAGAAGTCAAATTGCATTGGTTATTAATATAAAAAAAAAATTAAGAGATATCATTTTTCCTTTACTTATAAAAAGATAAGTTCAATAATGTAAATCAAATTGGCTATGCAACTCGTTCTTACTGTGTGATATTTAATTTAATTTAATCATATATGTTAGTCGAGTTTACAAGGATTTATACTTAAACTTTTGAACTTCGTTAGCTTTTATCACGTTACATTCACTTCTCTTGATTTGGCTGCTCTTTTATTAATACTGAGCTGATCCATTAACACAATTATATGATTTTAATACCGGCAAGCAGTTCTTTCCATTTTATTGAGTGGTTCTGGATAATTGAAACTTTGGCCACCAGTCATGTCCGGGTAAGCGACTTTGACAAATGGAATCACACTTCGCACTCTTGATGCAATCATACAGTAAATACTTTGAAATATAGTGTATTTCGTTATTTCTTTATGAATTTTTAAAGATGTGCAAGAAGTTAGAGCTAGAAAGTAAAAGGTTTAATTATAAAAACGAGGATAACATTAAATAGATCGAAAGATAATTCTATTATCGCAAATTAGTAAAAAAAATTAAAATGTATGTAATTATTATAAAAATCATGAATGAGTTGCTTATTTTGGGTATTTAAATAAAATGTATAACGCTAGTGTACTTTAAATAACCGTTTGTCATTTAATTTGAAGTTTGGATATAATCTTAAGAAATTATTGGATATCTTTGAAGATTTGTGAAATTATGTGTTTACATTACTGTAAACATTAGCAGTAGAAGTTAAAATTAGAATTATTGTAGATATAAAATTATAAATGAGATGCACTTACAACTACTTTCCTGTACTTTATGGCAACAAACAAATAGAGAAGTATGAGGAGATTCAGACATTTTCTCGTAATCCGTGTTACCTAACATTGTACAAAGTGTGAGATTCATGTTCGGTTGTACGTTTTTATTTCCAGCAGAGGAAGACAAATAATCTTCTAACATGGATCCTCTTGAATTAGTACGACTCCTAACTAGTTTTATTTGTCTGTTATAAGATCCAAATTCTTTAAAGAAAACGTAATATCTGAAATATAATATAGCTACGTATAAACACGAAAAACATTAATTTACCCTTTTTACACAAATTGGTATCTTATGATACCTTTTTAAGTCCTCTACATCTCTCTCAACTGGACCCATCCAAAGCGAATTTTGTATACTTTCTCCAGTTTTAACATTTACTTTTTCCGTTTCATTGCTTGATTTCAAATCATGTTCGTCACTATCGTTGTCTTGAAATTCTTCTAAACATTCACTGTAAGTTTCGGGCTCATCGTCATCTAAATCTGAGTTTACAGTCTTTGTATCAGAATTTGCAGCATCATCTTCATCCTCACGACATGGCCACGATGTATTTGTTCCTGTGAAAATAACCATTATTTAGTACCAATAAAATATTCTTTCTCAATAACCATAGATTTGTTTAATTTTTTTAATCGAGAAAAACAAACATTGTTTTGGTTTCTCCTTTATTCATCTCCGCCTTAAAACTTAGAATTAAAATACATTAGGATAGTGTAACAAGGACGATAATGAATAATATAATTACCTTTTAGAATTGGGTTAAGGTTAAAAGTTGCAGGGCTCGTTATCGGTACTGGTAAAGCTTGATGTTTGAGACACAGAGTGATGACGGAACACACTCTAGCTAAAAGTCCATCGAACTCCTGTTCATCAGGACATTGCGAACAGAATCTATGGAGAAGTTGTACGTGTTTCTTTGTGCACAATGCTCGACGACCCGCCTCTGTATAAATAATAATATTGAATAAAACGGCTGATGTTTAGTTGCTATTGACGTATAATAATTCTTAACTTATGCTTACTAATATTACACAGGTGTTGTAGTGTCTGTAAAATATGTGCGCAAATTTTGAGCCTCATTCTTCCTTCGTAGCGATCCCACCGGTCGAACACTCGGAGTAGAACCGAACTCAGACCAGTCTTGACTATTTGCATGCAGCAGACCCCTACTCAAAAACAGAGATATATATAAAGGAGAGAGAAAATTATTAACTAATATGACAAAGTGATTATATATTGTATCAAATTAATGTATGCTATATGGATATATCCAGTATAGTTTTTGGCAATATTGTTTCAGTTATAAAATTTACAGATCAGAAATGTCTTTTGACGAATTTCATTTATGTATCGTATCAGTTGATAAAGAACAGGTGTTTTTTTTCTCTTTTAGATTTCAGTATGTTTAAAACAACAACTACATATAATATTTATATATGTAATGAACGTTGAGACTTACTGTTTTTGCTGAAGTAGTCAATGGCATCGAGGCACAGGCGTAGTCTTGCAGTGGGGATGTATCCGAGGCTCACCAGCACCCGTTCGTATGTAGCGATGATACCGTCTCGGATAAGAATAGACGTTGTTATGGCTGTAATAAAACAATGTATTCCTTGAATGTATGTGTTGAATCGCTTCTATTTATATTGCATTACATTGTATTTTATTGTTTACATTAAACCGTATTAATAACATCTATGAACGGATTAAAAGTTATTTAATTACAATACTTTTAATTTAGATAACCACGCATGAATATTATTTTCCTAATATTGTTTGAGATCGTATAGAGTTAATATTTCGTGTTGATAATAATTACTTACCATTTTTAGACAGTTGTTTTATAATGACAAGAAGGGGAAATATTAATTTGTTGTCTGTATAATGTCCTTTGAATAGTAAATGCATTGTTCTAACACACCCAATCATCCTTACTTTTAAAGCGAATTTCGGATCTGGAAACGAATAAAAGCTAATTGTTAATTCCCGTTTCAACAATTTTATTGCTAGACATATTAGCTGATTCATAAGTATCTTCCCTTCATCCTTATCCACCAGTGTGGTGGATTTTTGTATAATCTTTATGGGATCAACATAGAGGGATCAATATCTAAGCATTCAGTAAAAAGTTACCGGTCTTACATAAAAAAAGGAACAGATACACGCTGTACCATAAATTTCCTTGTTGTTGGTTAAAAATTATTAGCAATTGCGATAAATGTTACGTTAGTGATTTTATTTACAAATATTCTATTTAGTACGTACCTTTTGGTGCCAGCGCAGCTATGATCCATATAAGATCGTGAACCATTAGTTCAGTACCCACGCTACTGTCACGTTTGCATTGAGTGTTGACCAAAGTACGGAGAATAACTTGGGTACCGTTTATGGAAACGAAGTGTTGTGCACATTGCTGTCTTGCGATATTGTTTACTGAAACGTGATATTACATAGAATATTTAAGTACAATGTACCTATATGTATAAAAATATTTTTGTAAATGTTGCAGTAATATTCAAAATAGTAATAGACTTTGCTGCGCATTGACATGCTGGAGAGTTCTTTCCATTAAAGAAAAGAAAAGAAAGCGGCAAATAAGTTATTTAACTTATATTTTAAGTCAAAAATCATTTAGATTTGAAAAGCAGCTATAAAATTTGTTGACTGAAATTAAGTAGAATATAATTTAATATTGTATAAAAAAAATTCTTACTATTCTAAAGCACGTGTGTCATATATTTATACAAACGTAATAACATTGTTTTGTTACGTGTGAGTTAAAAAAACATGTTGTACACACATCAATGAAACAAGGCCAAAATTCAACTGGTTCACTCTTAAGCAATAGTTGCAAGCGTGTCACAAATGTCACTGGCTCCAACGGATAAGTTACAAGGAGAAAGGTGATTGTTAATGCTCTCCAAGATTCTAATGTGGTAAGAAAAAATAGTCGTGCATACTTAATGATATTCGATGCATTCGGAACAATTGTTAGGTGAACAAAGATAAAATTAGGATGGGGGACGCAATATTAAGCGATAATATCCGCTGTTGTATGGGGACATACCCTTTTTAATTAATGGTGTTCTATTTTCTTTGCCGTTCTTTTTTGTTTCTTTCTTCTTAATTCCCTGCGATTCAACTAATATCCCATATATGAACATATGAGACATAAATAAATTTCATTTCAAACATATTGGCTAACAAATGTACAATAGGTGATATACCTTTGAATAAACCAATTTTTTTGTAATATGTAATTTCTGAGCGGCCATGTTAGTATATTATAAGGTTGTCTGGAAGAGACTGCTTTCAGCAGTAAGACCGCCTTTTACACTGCTAACATACTCTTTTACTTTGCTCTATATGTAACAGTTACTTTCTTTTATTTTGTTTCACATTTATTTTATTTTATTTTTGTTATGCAATAAAAACTATTTTATTCTATTGTATTATGAAATACAGTCAAATAATGTAATTTCGATTAAAAAAAAGAATACAACTTTTATCTTTATAACCAAAAAGGTATTATTGGATAAAATTAGACAGTATAATAAAATAATAAGTAAGAGGTATAAGCACATTTGCAACTTTTTTGTAAGACAATTTAAAAATGTTTGTTAAAAGTTGCAAGAACTAACTTACATTTGTTGAATAGTGTGTTCGGTATTATACTATATAATTAACGTAAAATAAATTGTATGTATTAACAAACCTGTATTTTTCTTTCCTTTTCCCTGTTTCAAACATATTGCTTCCCTTAAAATAGATGTGATGTGTGTGGATGTTGACGAATCTCTTGTGGTCTGTAATGAAAGTGAAAAGTTAATGGGGATTTGCATATTTGTAAAAATATTTTTTATGAGCGATACTCACTTCTAAAATCGAGATGAGTATTTGAATGGCCGCCGATTGTTTGTTCCATAGTTTTTCCAAAATTGTTTGTCTCATATGTTTGTCTGAAAACAGAGATTGTTATAAATTTTGGTAAACATCCGATACTAAGCTTTTGGTTAACTGTGTAAAAATCGAACAGGGAATTGAAGATCAAACAACATCAATTTTTTTATC
The DNA here is from genome assembly GCA_018245475.1 of Pharmacophagus antenor. NCBI lineage: Eukaryota > Metazoa > Arthropoda > Insecta > Lepidoptera > Papilionidae > Pharmacophagus > Pharmacophagus antenor. The sequence goes on along the minus strand of DWQX01002377.1, from coordinate 16,207 downwards.
AACAATAGGTTAAACGTAGACCTCCATTTCACATAATGTTACGCTGGGTGGTAGGTAGCCAGGCGGGACTGAAAAAACACTACCACTAGCCAGATCCTGATATTCAAAGCAAACGGTAAACGATTGTGCAACGGACGCAGTCAATAGTGTTGCTAGTATGAGAATAGGACCACGCGTTCTAAAAAATAAATTAGTGTTCAGTAAATCTTTTTGATATTTATTGATATAATTTCCTGGTATCTGCTTAATTACTGTAGAAGTATTGTATGTACAGTATGTTCACAGATATACATAAAAATTGTTTGGCCGTTGTTTCCGCGTTATATGCTTCACGAATATTATTCGATTGTGTTTCTTGAGGACAGCAAGTGGTCTTTTAACGAGCTGTAATTTAAATTAATGTAGGTACTTAGTATTACAAATAGTTACCTTACAAATATATGTATTTCATACCTTGAAATGTGCATCGATGCTTTAATTCATGAAGCCTAAATAATTTTCTTTTAAAACAGTGTTAAAGGGAACATAAATGTATTAGTAACTTAGATAAATGTAGATTATCATAGAAAAACTTACATAATTGTAAATAAATGTTTTAATGCCTTTTTTAACAAGACAAGGATGACTTTCACCCGATGATAAGTGATGGCCCATAGCATTCTGCGCTCGATAAGTCAGTTGTCATTACCCCATTAATTTCATTGAAATAATTTTTGTTATAAATTGGAGTTGTTCTGTACCTACCCAGATTCTGTTCGGAAACAGGCCATTCAACCAGTAAAACGTAACTGAAGTTTTAGTAATTTTTATATTTTTATTTATTTAATGATAAGTATCATTGTTATAATGTTTAACACACAAATTAAAGCTCTAATTCTTCTAGAATAAAACTTAACAGATTCTTAAGATTATGAAAAACACTTAGTGTTTTAAGAAGTAAATAAAACTATGTTTTGGCTATTGTTCCAAAGAGGAGTCCATTTAAAGGTACAGGATGGCATCACAGTGATTTTAAAATTGAAGGTGATTTTGGCAGCGACGACAATTATTTGATTGACAGGTATAATGCGTATTTTGTTTATATTGTAATGCTTCTTTAGTACACGTAGAATGGTAATTAATCACGTGTTCACATTTTGTTTGGCATCTATTACACATCATTACATACTCACATTTATGTTTTTGAGATAACTGCTGACAAAGATTCGATATATGCAGTAGGTGCATATAATAATGGACGCCGATGTAGTAAGATAGTTTTATATATCTTTTTGTTTTCTATTTTATGTATGATTACGCATATCAATATCATTTTACATGGTGGTTATGTTTTTACTTTTTGTCGAATGTGTTTATACATCGACGAGTTTTCTTTTTTGCATCGGTTATAGGCTAGCATTTCGTATGATGTTAAGTGATAATGAGTCTGCAGATGGTGAAGCTTGTTCGTCCAGAATATTTCTAGCTCTCAAATGTGTTTCAGTTATAACACAGTAGTACTGTTATGCCGCGGCAGATAGACATCAGTAATTTTTAGGTGAAAGTTTTATTCATGCTATACAATAGATAATATTTTACGCACAAACTCTATTTCGGGTATATCACTGAGATAACAATGATAATGACAGACGTCGCCGGTAGTGTAGCGTGGCTGGCGAGGCGCCAGCGGGTACGCACGCTGCTACGTCAAGCCACTAACCGAGAGGAATAGATGATATCTAGAAAATCTTTACGCCATAGCAACGAATTGATGTTGATGTCTGTCCCATTGAAGTTATAGGCAAACCTTGATTTTCATTACGTTTTTATTAAACGATGTTTGTTTTTTAATGTCATTTTGTGTATTTGGTAGGTTAAATTAATTTTATATATAGCTATGAGCTCAATTATTTAGTTAATATTTTTTGTTTCAAAAAAAAAGTGTTAATAATGTATGTACGTTAGTTTGATTAACATAACATAATCAACTAATAAATAATAAACTTATACCAATATGCATAAATGAACTTCTTGTTTAAGAATTTTGTGAAATTTTTTGGCACTGTTTTTGATTTATGGAAGGTAGGAAAATATGTTATGGTTGAAGCAATAACGAATAATGGAGCGATATAGCAAGCAATCGTCATACACTCAAAACAGAATGAAAATAATATGCTATGCGCTTTCGCCTTGATCACAAATTCGCCTTGATCACAAATTCGCCTTGCGACGAATAGGTTGAACAATGGATTAGAAAAAAGTAAGGTTGATTAATACCGCTATTTCGATGCCAGTTCTTTAAAGCATTTCATACTATTAGGTGTTTTAATTAGAAACAAAATATACTAATTTTATTTAGCTTGTAAACTGTTCGTCATAAAAATATTATAAAGGGTACATACTTTTGTTTTAAAAAAATTTAGTTAATTGAGAGAGGCTGACTTCATCTGTAGAATTATATAAAATGAAACTCGTAAAAATAGGTTTTTAAAATTAGAGATTTTCTCAGGAAAATTCTTAGTTTCATAAATGTACAATCTTCATGTTCGTAAAATGTGTAATATGAGATGACATAGTACAATAATGAAAGTAAAATTTACAAATGTTAGATCTAGAATAAGTTATTAAAAAATTTAATGTACATTTTTGTATGTTCATATCGATTTTATATTTATTATTTGCATATAATAATGTCATGTAAAGCAGAGTTAGTAAAGCAAAAAAAAAATCTTAATTCGTTGTGTTGGCGTATGTCGGTGGAACGGGACGAGACGAGGTCTGCAGCTGTTACGAGCCAATGTCAAGGCGATTCTTGATTTATACCGCGATATAATTAAATCGATTTAAACACAACTGCTTTATTTATTTTTCTTAATTTCATAAATTTTATACTTATGTCTTTAATTATTTTTTATATGTTATTAGTCAATAATATGTTTTAAAGAGATCATATTTAAATGACAGTAACCATCGCGTTATCATACATATATGTTGGTAGTTAGTTATTCAACTTAATTAACAGTTACATGTATTATGAGAATCTTCTTTATAAACAAAAAGGTATACAGATAAGAAGTTTTATATGAGTCTTTAAAATTTTTACATACCTATTTATATTTATAAATTCAGAGCTAACACCCTCAATATCCAAATGTGTTTAATCGATTATCGAATGGTACAATTTACGAAAGGGGAACATTAAAATAACGCACCGCACGGTGGTTGTTACTGATTGCTCCGACGATATAGCATTTATTATAAATCAGCTTTCGCTTTAATCGAATAAGTTAATATTAACACTTATGTAGCCGGTACGGATCGCCCTGGTCGTGGGCACACTGCACCAAATTATTGCACGACCATGAAGCACGCGATGCTTTTGTAGATACATAAGATTGTTTTCTGCGGCTTTAATGTTGTCATTAATTTTTTGAAGTGGCGACAGCTTTGTGCAATTGTTCCGTTCGATTTGATTCGTACTTAGTTTTCGTAACTATATTCTGTCGATATATTTTGGAAAATATTTTATTGGCTTTTTAATTTATTATTGTTAACAAAAGTACCTAAATGCATATTAATAATGATATGCTTAGAACAAACTTACGTAGTTAACTAATATTTAAATCAGTTATTTAAAATCAAAACAATTGAGTATATTTTATCTTTAATGTCGAAATAATATGGCAACTGGACATACTGTAATGAATATCTAATTATGTAACATATGTCACACCGATAACACTCTTTTCGGTTTATTTCGCGTGCTAAAGAATTGTTAAAGATATCTATAGGCGTGAAGTAGTTGTAGTCGTATTTTTTGATAGGTTGTTTTAGTTACGAATTGCATTATCATTCCTATCGAGGCGTTCGTTTCTTCGACCCTAATATTTATTTGTCAGGAAATAAGTTTTAAATGGACGTTTCGTAACTGGTACCATTAATAGCTATTTTGATTTATTTCTTGTACAAACAAAACATTTCTTTACCCATTTTCCACTAGCTGTGCAAACATACATTATTGTGAAAGTTATTGTAGTCTCGAATGATATTTAGCGAAAAATTAATAAAAAACTTCAGATACTTTAAACCATTTTTAAACGACGTCCACCCAAGTACGTCTCTTAATATTAACTATTGGAAATCCATGTAAAAATTGGTTGAATCGTTATGGAGAGTGGTAAGAACATCTAGAAAACATACGTTTAACCCTTTGAGTACTGAATTATTTGGAGACTTTTATGCATATATAACGGATTTAATTTGTTGCGATATGGATTAATATGTAGGAGTAATACATTTTATTTGGAATATACTTATATTGGTAATGTAAATATATTTTTGAAAGAACATTTCAATAACAAAATGTAAATAAATATATGATTGAACCAAAATAGAAATATTTATAAAGAACAACAACGAACTTAAAGTCTAATAATTTTGTACCGTGTGATATTTTTCAAAACATATCGTTTTCATCAATTTCACTCTTTAATTCACTGTAATCGCTGTTATCATACAGCTTTAATTCTACTTCATTGTAACTATCATTTTCGCTGTCATAAAATGATTTTTTTTAATTCAGACATCTTAGAGTAGCGTATTAAAAAAAAACAGGGATAAAATAATAATTATTTGCAACTGTAAGATGTCGAAAACAAAGGTTAGGCAATTGTTTGCGATCAACGCCAACTAGGTGGGGTGGTTGGCGCAAAAATCAACGCCTACTACTCAAATTTCGATGACGAGTCGGATTCGTCCACCGTAACTTTTTTTTTTCACGCGAGGAAATGCATTACGCATACCGCCTGACCAGGGGAGGTTCAGGGCAGTTATGTGGGTCTCCCCGGAAGTGAAGCTCCCGGTATACACACTAAAACCTCACGGTGTTCCGACATTCTTACTTCACAATCAAAACGTTCCTTTCCATACTCGGGACAGCAGGTGATCAGATGGGATACGGTCTGGTCCACCCCGGGATCACAAGTGCACGCAGGACACTCCTTGCAGTTAAACCTGTGTACGTATACGGAGAATCCCCCGTGCCCCGTAAGCATTTGGACCAGACACGTGTCTAGCTCCATCCTGCGGAGTATGCGGTAGGCTGACACGGCGTCCGGGAAAAACAACCTCGTTGTCGAAGCCGTTGTCCCTTCCACATAGCGCCTGTTCCATTCCTCGAGCGTATTCAGCCTATGCTGCCGCTTGATGAACGAGACAGGACACTTCTCATACATAGGTCGCCTTTTATCCTTCAGGGCCGCGTCTTTGGCCAGCTGATCCGCTCTCTCGTTCCCCACCAGCCCCGCGTGCGCTTTCACCCAAAATAGTTCCACTTTCATCCCTTTCTCTTTCACTGCCTTTATATTCTCTTTCATTCTCATCGCTAAGGGGTGGAGGGTGTCAGATCTTGCGACAGTTTCGAGAGCGGACCTTGAGTCGCTCAGGATACTCGCCGACTGAGCCGACCCATTGGGCGCGTGCCCTGCCGCTTCTGCTAATACTAGCAGCTCTGCCTGGTAGACGGTACAGAAGTTTCCCAGCTTGAGCTTCTTACTGAAAGTCTCTACGGCGTCCCGCATTACGCAGAACGCCGCACCCACCTTCCTATGTATAAGGCTGCCATCGGTGTAAATTTGGGCAGTCGTGGTGGGAAGCTGGTCCACTCGCGCCCCCTCACCTAGGCAGGAGAACTCCACTCCAATCTGTTCCGACGGGTGTGGAAGACTCTTAAAGGCAGATGGCACTTCCAGTTCTCGGTCTTCCAGCACTTGTCGGGAGCGGCCACTCTTTAGCTCAAATAAAGAGGCCGCTTCTTTGATCCGTAGATCCAGAGGAAGCAGCCCGGCAAGCACTAGGGCCGAGTTCAGCGACGCGGTCCTGTGGGTTCGCGCAATCTTTTGCGCGAAACCTCTCTGGATCGCGTCTAACTGCCTTCGTACCAGTAGTTTTTTAGCCGCCGGCGCCTATACACTCAACAGACAGGCTCCAAGGGCGAAGTGTTCGGAACGCGACACTTCACCCTCGATCCATGTTGGGCGGACGGATCCCACTCCGCCGCCCTAGGGTCAGATTAGTGCGGTAGGAGTAGACGGGCGTACTCCCGCCTCCTCCATCCCAGTCTCCTCCGGCGCATCGGTAGCGAGGCCGGATTGTCCTCCCTCGCACGTTCGGCCTATTCCTTACAAGACATTACTGTCTCGCAAAACAGGGCAAGGGCCGCCCATGCTCTCTTCAAACCGACTGCGGCCTCGACCAATGTCGTAAGGCGTAGGTCCGCTCCAACCACGGCGACTAAGGTCGCGCGTTCGCCGCTCCACGCCCGACAGACTTCCTGCGTGTGCTGGGCATCGTCCTCCAAGTAGTCGCAGTGGCAAGCGGGGAGCGGCTCTCTGCTGGCGACGTAGCACAAATACCTTACGAAACAGCCATGTCCCGAAAGGATCTGCACCAGTCTAAATGTGAGTGCACCGTGTCGTTTGTCCACCCACTCCATAAAGCTTGGACGAACAGCGTCCACGGTCCACTCGCCGGCTCGGAGCTCCGCAAGGCGGAGACACCACCTACGGAGCAGCTCTTCGCGCGCATCCTTGCGCCACCGCTCCCGTTCTTCCGGGAGCGGACCAGCGCCCTTCGTTCTCGCCTGCGCGCACCGCGCATGCACCTCCACTAGGACCTCGGCATCCAGGTCCCAGGGAGGTGTTGCCGCCAAGAGGCACGCCGCGTTGTGGGACACCGTGCAGTATCCGCGTATCACTCTGACCGCCATGACACGTTGCGGCCTAAACAACGGTGCCTTATTCTGGGCAGTCAAAGCGCCCACCCACACCGGTGCCCCGTGTAGGGCCATGGACCTGACTGGTAGGTCACGAAGGGTCCTCCGATGTTGGGGAGGAGCTTTCCGAGAGCTGCTGCCGTCCGGACGAGTTTCGGAACCAGAAGGCGGAAGTGCAAATCAAGACAGTCGCTGGAATGGAAATTCCAGCGACTGTCGAGAACGAGTCAGATATTTCATCTGAGACCTGACCCCGACAGCCGTGTCTCCTATTTAGAGGGATGAGCCCGCGGGCGACGCCCGCTGGGACCCGTGGAAACACAGGGCCTCGGTCTTATGCAACGCCACCCACAGACCCAATCTCTCAATGCGTCTAATTACGCACTCCACTCCGGTTGTGGCCCTGTCGACAGCCTGTAGGTAATTTACCTTTGGCAGTTATCAGAGTGTCGTCTGTTATGCAGACGACATCTGTTCTATATAGCACGCTGCCGCGCAGGGCCCATTCATACCCAATGTTCCACAGGAGCGATCCTAACACCGATCATAATAAGACCGATCATCATAAGAGCAAACTCCACTGTTCTGCGGTGGAGTGTGCCGTCACGTCCGGGGTATGTGATGGGCCGACCTTGCAGATATGCCCCGATTATTCGCCGCAGGTACGGAGGCACTCGAAAGTAGATCAGTGCCTCCTCGATGCATTCGAACGGCAGCCTGTTAAAAGCATTAGCGATGTCTAAAGACATCGCTATCAACACGCCGCCGGCGGCCACTGCTTCCTCCGATTGGGTTTTGACGCGTAAAATCGCATCAATAATCGATCTGCCAAACTCGGAAACCGAATTGGTGGTCCGCTAAGTCGAGGCCGTCCGTGGTCAGGTGCCGGACGATGCGGTCTGCCAAAAGGCGCTCAAAGAGGTTGCCCACCTCGTCCAGCCACACGATAGGCCTAAAGGCCGACGGAGAATCTGCTGGCCGTCCCTCCTTCCTTAATAGTACCCGGCGGCAATCTTTCTAACAGGCCGGAAAACGACCTGTTGTCAGGCACAGGTGTAAAAGGCCTGTAACCCGATCACCTAGCGCGGGAAGCGCCAGGCAGAGCGCTCGATCTGGTATGCTGTCAGGTCCGGGGGCGGTCTTCTTGGCTCGCAGCTTCAGAGCTGCAACCTGTAACTCGCCCCTGTCACCTGAGGGATCTCTTCGGCAACCTCTTTCCGTCGTTGTCGAGGGACCGCCATAGCTGGAGGGTTGTGCCCAGATCTGCTAGGAAACAGGGTCGACACAACGCTGTCCAGCAGCTGAGGTTGCATGATCTGCGTAAGCGGGGGCGCCTGCGCACGGAGTTTCTTCCGCGCGGCGTGGTACGGACGCCCCCACGGGTCCGCGTTTAGACCATCGATGAGTTCCCTCCTCCCAGCGTCCTTCGCTTTGGCGATTGCCAGTTGCAGCAGCCTTCGCACTTTCAAATAAGTGCTATGCAGCTGGCGTTCGACCTCCTCCGATGCCTCGCTCCGCAAACGCCGTCTCTTGCGATAGTGTGCGTACTGGCGTGGTGCAGCCGTGCACTCCTTGCGGAGTTCGGCGATTTCGGACGACCCCCAGTACACAGCCCGCCTTGGAGGACGGCGCCTTGCGCGAGGCATCGCGTCGTCGCACACGCTGTTCAGTGTGGATCTCAACTCGAGAGCCCCACTGTCCGCATCCGTCGGCACGGCGCAAGTGCACCAAGCTTGGACGATCGAGGCCTCTAGGAGCAGACCACGATCTAGCTGGGCCAGGGACCAGCGTGGCAACGCGTCTCGTCCGGTATTTGGGCGAGGCACCACCGACTCCGAGTTGGGGGAGATCTCTATACTTACATAAAGATGATTAGAGAGTCTCTCCACCTCCTCCGCGACTCGCCAATCTGTAACACGGTGTGAGACAGCTGGGCTAGCGAATGATAAACTATGGACCTACTCTGCTGTCTCACACACGTGTTTACTTTTCCCCGATTGAGAAGGACCAGGCCGTAAGCTGCTGCCCAGTCCTCGACGGCATCGCCTTTGGGATCCGTCCTCAGAGAACCCCACGCAGTGCTCTTGGCGTTAAAGTCTCCGAGGACGAACACCGACCCCAGCACTGCGTCCACCGTAACTTCGCCCAAGTAAACAGATGACGAATCTCACTCGTCAAATGTACTCAAAGGGTTAAGTAAAGTTGTATCTTCTGAGTATACGATGAATATACATTAAGAAAAATAGTTATAAATGTTGTTTTGGCATAACAAGAAGATGCTTCTATATTATTTATTTTTTTAATACTAGTAAAATGCATTCGCGATTTTCAACTGTGGACTGACAGTAAGTTGGCCCATTGCGAGAGTAATTGATACGTTATGAAAGCTAGTTTAATGTCAAGTTCCTGATGCAAACACTTAATTTCGATTAAAACATTTGTTTCTGTTAAAAGTTGTACCACATTGTATCATATTTGACCTTTCATTTCTGCTGAAATAATTTTGTATTTTGATTTTTTTTTTTATTAGAAAAAACAAACATATCTCAAAGTTTTTGTTTTTAAAGAAATAACTAACAAAAAAGTTAACATTGATTTTGAATTTGTTCTTAACTTCTATTCAAACTATGAGTTTATGTTCATAGTTATTGTTGGTCCACTTTTTATGAAAAATTAATTAATGTAATAAAAATACATACAGTTCTATTTGGAAAGTTTCAGGATACTGTAATATTTTTTAATACAGATACAATGATATGCAGCCAAAAATAAGAACTGTGGTCTACATTTGTACATTAAAAAACAACCGGTGTAGACACAGGTTACGATGTCCATATAAGGCATAACAATTGGGCTGTATTGGTTTCTCACCAATTCAAGGTAACCGAGAGTTTCATCAATATAATTATGCAAATCGACCTTGATGCTAATCGGGCTTTTTATCAAACGTGTTCAATACTGCTACTTATAACGATAACATCTCTCGCCGAAGACAACCCTCGCTACATAACTGATTTTAAAGGATTTGAGGTGCGAACCATGACCAAAAAGAAAAATTTCTGGAGCTATAAACTCACAGAAAACTATTTTCAGCAAACGTAAATATTTAATGGCAGTAATGAAAACGTGAATTCGTCTTACAATGTTTAATTTAAAATTGTTTTTAAATATTCATTATTGAGTAAGAAAATACTATTTAAATATTTATTACAGAGTAAAAAAATATAAAGTACGAAATCTATTAAGGAGAGTATTGGATAAGTGATTAAATAAATTAACGATTTAAAAAAATAGTTTTGACATTGGTTCGGGTAAAGTGAATCAATCATACAGAAAAAACATACATATCACCGGTTCCTGTACTAAAAATCTTGGCATATGTTAGGTATATTAGTAAGCTGGGAATAAAAATTCGAACGTACATAATATGACTACCACAATTTTGTATTGTACTGAGTGAAGCCCGTCAAAAACGATGAGCGGGCAACGTTCCAACGCATTAATTGCTGGTGGCGTCGGCAATTATTCAGATTTGGAGACTTGCATCACAGATGTATGTGGGAAAGTCTAATTTATTAATCATTAATATATGCCTTCATAACAAAAATCAAGAATATAATTTTTATATCATCAAAACCCGCTGACTGATAAAGATCACTCTCAATTTTCACTGTCACTGAAGGTAGGTTTAGTTACCTCATATTATCAACATTAGTTACCTCAAGATAAAGTTGAACAGAATATGTTAACAATAAATAAAAAATGTGATACTAAAGGTTACAGTTCAGGCGCGTCATAGTTTAAAATATTACGGTAGCTTACCTCCACCACATTACATCATTGAACATGAGCCATATCTTTAATATGTTATAATTATGCTTTTATGTTGTTTGTTAAAGCGTGATATTACTTGGTGGTAGGGTTATTTAAACCCGGCTGGCTAGCTAACATCTTCAATATTAATCAGCCGCCATAACAGCATTGCTGTGTTCCGGCAGTTATTAGGTGAGAGCCAGATGTATCTTGGGCGAATACATTTCACCATCCAGTCTCATTGTTATTTAACACCGGGTGAAATCGAAATTAAGTGTTGATCTATAACCGCTGAAAAAGTTTTTATAAATACCGTGAGATGTGACACGCGCGTTGATTCGCCCCGTGAGGCTGCGGGCCACTTCTGTCGAGTCGTGCGCGCGCGGCTGGTACACACGGAGCCTCTCGAAGAGACACTCTGTCGATGGATCGTCCGCCATGCGGTACGCTGCAAACAAACAGACCGTTGACAACGTCGCAATCGATACTAAAGCCAGAGGTGGACTGCTTAAGTTTGTACGTAATGGACAAGTTCGTAGATGTTAAACAGTCGAAAAAACAATTATCGATGTGAAATAATATTTGTTAGATTAATCCATAGATGCGTTATGTTGCTATTTGTCGACAAATCAGTTTCAATTTCCTTCATTCAAAAACCTATGTACGTGTGCGTGTGTATATGATCTCAAATGCACAATGATGACCGTGGACAACCGAGACAATTTTAACCAAAATACTATAATATATTTTGACATATGAACGTGGTGGGTCATAAAGTTCGGTGTATCATTTGGTGAAAAATTATGCAATTAAGGGTTAACTTGTAATGAATCTTGAGACACGTCGACGGTAATTACATGCAATATATTGCACCAACAGGGACGTGATAGTATTTTTTTTCAGTATTATTTTTGCAATTTTGTTTGTTTTCATAAATTTATGAAGTGAACTAGGAATGCTTTTTAACAATTAAATGTCAAATTAGAAATAAAATACTTAGTTCGTTTCTTTCCTTTATAGGAAAAACAACTTCAGAGGTAAAAACACGTAGCAATCAAAACTAATTATCTTACTGTAAAATGAATATTCGAGAACGGTGTGAAAGTCGATAAATAAAAGAAACATTATTGCAAGACTCGCAAGTTATTATCATTGTGTATACTATGTCCAGACGGTTTAGAACTTATATTTATTATTAACGAAATTTATTATGACATTTCGGTTATTTTCATAGCATAAATAATAGCATTTGTTATATAGATTGCCGTCTATCAATTTTATATTATGTAAATACATAGTTCATCAAACAATGAACATAACGATGATGGATAGTTGGGTTTACTGTAATGTAAAGCAGTTCTACTAACTAGTGGTGAATACAGATTATCGTGAATATAGGTTAAAAGAGAGAGCGGCATTTAATCGGATTATCACAATATAAAGGAACGAGCGAACGTGTTTGAAAATGCTAGAAACTGCAACGTGGACGTACGTGCGTGAGTGCGTTGCGTAGTGTTGTCCTTTTTACTGGCGTTTGAATGTGACGGTCTGATTGTAAACAAAGTGTACGGTATACGTTCGAAGCGCGACTGTTGCGAGCTCAGCGCCCCGCGGCGGTCGCCGGCTGACTGAAACTGAAGAGAAAATCCGAGGCGCGACGACGCAAGCTCGTGCCAATCGTTTTTCTCCCGCGTAAACAAATCTATACAGAGATTAACCAACCCTAAAACTAATTTGCGATTTATGTAATGTATGGAAATAACTCTCAAAATCTGTATGGCTTTAAGAAATTGATTAATCGTTATAAAAAATTCTATATAAATCTGTATTCAATTTCTACTATTTAGATTACTTGGACTTTTAATAATACTTGTATCTCAAGGGATACAAGTATTATAATATCAAAGAATGCTACAAGACGTTTAGGTTATTTGCGACCAGTAACCTATGTGGGTAGTAGTAATTTTCTCGCTTTGCTGTGTGTACAACTGAACACAAGACATTAATTTATTCTCATTTTTAATCTTCCATTTAAAAGTTAAATTATATTTCTATGTGTATATCTGTCTGTGAAATGGTAACCATCAAAAACTCAAATTGTTTATGATCTATATTAAATCTTGACTATAATATTCACACCTAATTCAATATGATACATATATTTAATTAGGCATTAAAAAGTAAAAATGCCTATAACAGAAAATTTGATACAACCGTCGTTCGATGTTTAAAAGCCATTTTTTATTTCTACACGCATATAATAATAAAAATTTATGTCGAAACTTAAAGTTATATAATATTATATTAATCCATTTGTAATTAAAATAATAACCTTCAGGTACCTAATCAAACACAAATAATACAATAAAATACGTAAACAAAATCAAGTTACGATGTTTGTAATGTTTTTTTTAAAGGGTTGCAAAAACATTGACTTACTTTTTCTTTTGGATTTCTTGACAACGTAACTGCCTACATGTGTATCGGTCGCTGAAGTCACTTCCTGTATAAAATCACACAATTTTTTAATTAAATAAAAACATTTTTTTAAATATTTGACGATTCAAAAACTAATGAATTACTAAATCTTCTACATTGATATTACTAGGTATTTTATTGAATTACGATTATCAGTAAAATACTCGAAAAGATTTCTCGAGTCCTAAAGTCCAGTTCTTTTCTTTAGCGGAGTTTATTACATATAGGTATTATTTGCCGCCATATTTATTCTAGTCTGATTCTTCGCAACTACTAGGTACAAAATATTTTATGAAATCATGGATTAACGTAATGAGTGAAAATGATATTCAAAAAGCAATTTAACACTGAAAATGTTTCAATACTACATTTTGTTTTAGTCCATATATGTTAATATCTATGTGAAAATAAAAGTTAATCAATACGAATGGTTAAGCTGGTTTTATTAAGTTTATTATTTAAGAAGAAAACAAAAACACCTTTCAAAACTCTTGTTTAGTTACAATATTATATGAATGTTAAAGAAAAGAAATATTTATTTATCGAATATTGAATTATAATGTATAATAATTATTTTATTACAATACAATCTGCATGTTGGTAATGCAGCATGCATACACGTTAAAATATATCTACATTTTGTAGTTGCGTATTCTCATATATAACATACTAGTTATTTTAATTCATAACAAAAACGACTTATTAAGGGAATAGAGAGAATTACGTAATCGACTGGTTGTCTCCATTTGATTATATGTTAAAATAAGTAAAGGAAATTACGGATGATGGAATATGAAAACTAAATTGTGACAACTCATTAGTTATAGATTTGTCTTTAATGTCCGGGTATGTAAAACGAAGTTATAGGTTGGATTTCACTTCCGATGCTCTTTACATATATAACTATGAACATATCTAAACATTGAAACCAACCTGACATTGTTCACTCATGACACTTATGTTAGTTGTTTTGTAAAAGTACTTTCGTAATCAAAAAGTATTTCATTTCCGACAATAACAATATCAATTTAACTACTTATAACCTTTAAATGAAATGTCACGCCGAAACATTGACATTTGAAATGTGTCACAAATAATATATATGGCCTGTATCTTTGCTTAGTAACTTATTTAAAAATCTAAGTAATGCAGTGGTCATATAATAAAAAATTGAATAAAATTTGTGCATGTACAATTTTTATAGTTGTTTGGGAACGATAAGCAATATCTTTTAAAAATTACCTTATATGACGATAACACTACACTTAATATATAGTAATATTATTAGTCGCAATAATGTAACTGAAGCTTCGAAATTCTTAGAAAAATTAAAACAATCTGGACTGCAGCTTACATTAAAATAATTTTAGTTACATAACTATTGTGGGAAAAAAGTCTTTTTTGGGCACTGACCATGGCTCTTAACCGAATGGATGACTTTTGCTTAGTTACTTCATTCTGACCTTTTCAAATCTCTACCATTGAAGTTTATAATCTAAATATTAAAAAAAAAAATCAAATAATACGATTACACATAACAAATGAATGGAGGTATCTTTATATCCATAATATCATACCATTAGTTTTACATTTCGTAAAGATCTTTTTTTTCAAAACATTTATTATTTTCAAATTGTACATCAAATTTATTGAGTATTTTTTACTATACTTGTTTTAAATATGGTTATACTTTATTGGTATTGAATTAGTCGTTAACAGTTTATAGTCTGCTTTGGATTCTTTAAAAGTTATTACTGCTTGGTAGTCAGTGTTCCATGAAACTAGTCAGACGGCGTCTATATAGAAATGTCAAATGAGATCACAGGCCGGTGGCACCTATTCGATAGTTGGCAGAAAAAGCCAGCCAACAATATTTGTATCCAATGAGATCAAACCAGCCTTGGGTTCAACAAGTAAACATTATTCTTGTGCATGTCGTTAAAATAAAGGTGCACATTCCATCCTTATAAGTATACTTTAAACAAGTTTTTTAACCGTATCAAGACAAGATTTTAAAATAGTACTTGTCCTTCACTTGGGTTTTATAACGCTTTTTGCAATACTTCACGTTTTAATATGTAACTATATTAATTGTTAGCTTTATTTAATCTAAAGTGAACATGTTAATGTAAATTACATTTACTTGAAATTAGTTACAGTTAGACATCGGTAGATTGAAATTAATAAAACTGCTTATATTATTCTAAATTAATCTTTATTCTTCATGTCTGCATGATATTTTTATGAAAAATATTAATAATGATGCGACATTTTAAAGCAGTAACAGCACTGGTATCTAGAAATAACTTAATGCAACAAAACCATGATTTTGAATCGATTTCTAAATAAAAAATAATTAGGGCCGATCATACTTTGCATGTATAGAATAATAAGTATCGATCATTTTGTCATCGACTCGCAAATGTGTACAAATATTTATTGTTTATCATAATATTGACAGTTCACGTACAATAGCCAAAACAGAAATAGTAACTGTGAGTAAGTACATATAGTACGTCTAGTGCGCATTAGATCGCAATAGTACAATATTCTTTTTATTTTGGACAGTAATATGTGCAGCATCAAATGTTTTGCGGCGTTATGTGTAATAATTTATCAATGGGCAACGGTTTTTTCGCTAGCTGATACGGCCAGTTTAAATAAGGTGATTTTTATTTTCTTATTTTTCGTCCAATCAATTTTTATGGAATATTCTACAGTGTAATATGAAAATATTACAGCAGATAAAAATCGACTCTGATATCATGTTCTAGATCTTGCAAAATTATACTATTTGAAAACTTATATGTGTGTATATATATATATACTACATTTTATTTTAGTCCATATATGTTAATATCTATGTGAAAATAAAAGTTAATAAATACGAATGGCTAAGCTGGTTTTATTAAGTTGTTGGTTTATTATTTAAGAAGAAAACAAAAACACCTTTTAAAACTCTTGTTTAGTTACAATATTATATGAATATTACAGAAAGGAAATATTTATTTATCGAATATTGAATTATAATGTATAATAGTTATTTTATTATAATACAATTTGCATGTTGGTAATGCAGCATGCATATACGTTAAAATATATCTACATTTTGTAGTTGCGTATTCTCATATATAACATACTAGTTATTTTAATTCATAACAAAAA
>DWQX01002376.1:0-22092 GCA_018245475.1 Pharmacophagus antenor | reverse complement strand
TTATGACCCCCTCGGCGAAGGAGGACACGGCCCCCCAGACCCTCTCGTCGCGGATCATGGCGTCCATGACCCGCGGCAGAGAGAGGAGCAAGAGCAGTCCTAAGCTAACAATTTAAAAAATGCCAAAAGTTTATTATAATTATTCTATTTTGAAGGTTAGCTTGAAAATTATGTATTATAATTAAAATCAATTATTAAAATGTATGTTCAGAATATAAATGATTATAAAATAATTCTTTATGAACAACTAACAAATATATGACTATTCAAACAAAACAATGATAGAATGACAGTAGATGAACAATGTGAGGGGTACCCAACTAGCAATGCGGATCCAAAAAAAAAAAACTTTAAAAGAGTAAAATAATTTTGTAGATTAAGGAGTCATGAAATGTTTGCTACGAATTGATACATACATGAAAATCTATGTAATAAACTAATTGGTTTCCTATATGGATTTTCATCGAGCTTATAACATTAATAGAAATATGTATAAAACTGTTTGTCTTTTCATAGAAGATATTAAATCATAAAAGATTAAAAAAATATTTATTTATTGCACTTTAGATAACTTACAGCTAATATTAAAAACATAGATAGATAAAAGTAAGAAATAAAAAGCCAGTACAAGTTTTTTATATTTTATCCAAATAATAATAACATCAAGCACACCAATTTAAACTAATCTAATTTAAAATATATTATGTACGATGTAATAGATTTTGATAGCGTTTTTTTAATTCCATAGAATTAAAGTTAAGGTTTAGCTTATTAGTTTAATCCTTAGACTTTGATTCTGATTGTTTGTTTAGAAGATGCGCTTAAGAAAATTTTCAACTGTAATACGACTTATCAGTATTCAGCGAGTATCTTCGATTCTCCGAATAACCGGTGGCATATTAAATTACTTCCTATAGTCTACACTTTGGAATATACAACAATAAGAAACGTAATATAAAAAAGTAAAAATTGGAATCAATGCTTTCAGTGACATTGATTACAAAAAATAAATTATACGATTGTATAAATATTAAAGAAAAATATTTCTTTGTTATTAAACATAATGTGCACGATATTGGGGTGAGAGAGACGACAAAAGATAATGTTATTTTGTAGTAAAAATATTTTAAAAACATTAAATGTACAAGTATCAACAATTGTGCGTAACCATAAAACAAACAAAAAAAATAAAGAAAAAAATAAAGGTATTTTAGGCGTTAAAAATAATATTACAGCGCTTGAAATGGTCTACTAAAGGTCTACAAAACTTAAACCTGATTTGAAGAACAAATCAGGTTTAATTTTCGTTGACCCTTAAAATTCGGTTATAGATTATTGGTCTAATGATGTAATCGTTTATACTATAACTAACTTTCCTTGAATTTCTACTAGTGTATATTCAAGAAGCCGCTTTAAGTTTTAACTAGAGTGAATTTAAAAAGTAAATCGCCTAGAATTTATAAGAAGTTTCCTCGAAGGATTTCCAGTTGCAACCTCCCGTCTATTCAGAGGCTTAGTGGCAAACTTTTCAAGCGTTTCAAAACTTTGTTCAACACCTAAGTAGTCTAAGTGTTTATTTGAAAGGGGGAAAATGATAGAACGGTGAGATATTATTGAGTGGAACATAATTACTAACACTATGAAGAAGGTGCAAAGTCAATTGTAAATTTAGGATAAGTGATAGATAACTATAAAGTGTAGTTGATATTAAGAAATTCTTACGGGTCACAACATTAAGATCGGATTATAATCTATTAATCTAATAGTATTAGGATGACAATGCAAAGAAAATGGCTTATTAACTTTTAACATCATAATGAAAATTCGAATGAGAAAAAAGTCGTCAAAGAGGATATACCCCAGCTTTATGCATTAAGCAAATACAAAATGAAACTTAATTTATTGGTCAATAACTATAAAAATATCGCTGGATATGTTTAAAATTGTTTCAATGAATATGTTGTAAAATTTCGACAGATTAACACGGAATTTAAATTAAAGCCGAGCACAATCCGCAATACGATTTAATTATCGCTGATACGGTGAACCCAGCCGGATACGAACAAACGGGTATAAAAGTTGGACTACGGATTAAAGAGTTTATCTAGAAAATACTTACATAGCTCTTTATGATAACTTTTATATCAAGGTAGAAGATGTTACTAATATTTTAAAAGGTTGTCTTGGTTTGAATGAAGAAATGTTTAAATTTATTGAAAACGAATCTGGAAAAGGTAAATTTTATGCAAAAAAAAAATGTTTTGTGGATGCTTTATTAGATGATATCACCAACTGGATGAAACAAAATTGCTTTTGCGTTTTTTTTAACAAAAAAGAAAACCATTTTATTGGAAAAGAAATCTGTATATATAAAATTCAAAGTCGTCACTGATTCGCTACCTGGCTGAAAGATCTAATCAACGCACAGTCTAAACCGCTAGTACTAATGACCTGAAATTTGGGAATATTTCGATGTATCCACTAAGAAAGGGTTTTCAGAAATTCTAGGAGGGGAAAGGCGGATTCAAATTTCAATGAAATTGTTATTCTCTTAGTCGATAGACTTAATACTAATTAAAAAAATTACCACGCGCGGCGAAGCGGACGCATGACGGCTTGTACATAAAAATAAACGACAATTTTTTTTACTATTATATTATTAAATCAATAATAAGCATTACAAATTTTTCATTAAAATAAATTGAACGAATATACAAGTATGTTGTTACAATGGTTTCACTTGAACAAATTGAAATATAGCGCGTGACGAATAAATTAAATTGCGGAAAATCGAAATGCTCCATTTCATGAAAGTACTTGTTATAAGACATTATGCAAATTCTTTGCGAACAAAATACGAATATGATTGTGATCTTGTTATTTTATTTGGTATGTATTTATTTATATATTGCGTTATCATTAAAAATACTTTAATCGTCTCATCAGTGTAGGTTCTTCTTGGAGGTAGATCTTGCAGCAGCTGACATTCCTGATGTCAACACATTACTACCGAATTGTATCTATAATATATAGTGAATTTAGTGGAGTAAAGAGACCAGGAGTATAACTTAACCCCGCGGTTGTGTTCCGGATGAAGATCAGGACCCATTTACGCCTTGTGAGCCTCTATTGAAGAGATTTTAGAGGGCAAGAGTATCATCTCAAAGATTCCCTCAGACATCAAAAAAAAGGAATATCACTTAAATTCTTAACGTTCTGTTCTGCTTTGTATTATTAAAAATATATTGTGAGATCGTATCTGTACAGAAACCGATAGATTAATGGTTGTGTAAAACAGAATAATAATAGACAGTAATTAAACAGTGCAAATATTTTGCTTTACATTTTTTTTAATTTTATTATGTAGTTCCTGTAATGATAAAATTCCTTTGAAAACTATTTTATATATATTTTATTAGTCGCATCAAATAGCCCATATATAGCCGGTTTACTTGAGAAAAATTCCTATGCAACAATTTATTAATCAATTCATAATGGATAAAAATTTCATATTGTCCCGCTGAAAGTTATGGTAGGAAAGTTTTTAATTTTTTATAAATATTCATATAAAATATAAGTTGTTAAGTACATATTGTTTAAAGAAATGTTTACTTAAAAGAATTTTAATAAAGAAATCTACCTTACCAATACAGAAATCAAAGTATTTACATGAAAAAATTTCAGGTTTTACAAAATTGTGTGCCTAATGTTTTACTTGAAAAATCTCATAAAAAGGATTCTTCCCTCAATCACAGTAATGATTGTGATAATGATGAATGTACGTACAATGGAAATAAGCATGACGGT
Organism: Pharmacophagus antenor; assembly: GCA_018245475.1. NCBI lineage: Eukaryota > Metazoa > Arthropoda > Insecta > Lepidoptera > Papilionidae > Pharmacophagus > Pharmacophagus antenor. The sequence goes on along the minus strand of DWQX01002376.1, from coordinate 18,285 downwards.
TCCTCTGTGGAAGTCGATGATAAAGTCCGAGGTGATAAAAATAAAAAAGACTTCAGGGCATCAGATTCATATGACTATAAGGAAAAGAAAAACGATAATGCTTTTCCGTTAAATTTTTTTAGGAGTTTGTTTAGTAAGTAAAGTTTTTGCTACAGTTATTTTAATATATTTTCAAAAACAAACGAGCTAAAGTGGGTGATTTCGAATAGTATTTATTAAAATATCATCAAGAAAAAATCATTAAATCAATGTTTTTGTTAAGAGTACATTTAACTGTTATTATTTACATGTTTTTAAAATGTTTCGTAGTGTGTAAGTTATTTATTACATGAAGTTATTACCGTAGTCTTCATTTCAGCCGCCAAACGGTAGTTGCCTAATATTACTATATTTGTTTGTATGTCAGGCAATTTATGTGAAATTACTGGTGTAACCAGATTTAACATGCCAGGTCAATCGGAAAGTATTGCGAGAAAAAGTTTTTCATGAATGTGAGCCTAGTCAGTTATAATTTATTTAAAAATATGATCACTTACATGTAAACATAGGTACGTTCCAAATTCAAAACTTCGGTCCAGATTTCTACCGAACTTACTAAAATTATCGTGTCTCATTGAAAAATGGATTTGCGTAGAGAACATTTTCGCGCTATGATTTTTTACGATTTTAAGTGTCGCCTGAAACTGGACGAATCGTACGATAGACTTCAAATGGCATTCGTGGAGGAAGGCCCTTCTAAGGAAACCGTGTATCGTTGGTATAATGAATGGCGGCCGACGAACTTTTGGGGAGGAAGAAAGAAGTGGTCGCCCTTTGACGACTGTTACGGAAGAAAATGTGCTAGTAGCGAAAATTTGATCCAAGGCAATGTACGAGTTACATACCAAGAGATGCAGCATATACTGCAGATTCGATTAGGAAGCCTTTGCGAGATTCTAGACGTGCATCTTCGGGTGCCGAGGATAGTTTCACGCTGGGTGCCGCACAACCTCACCGATGCTCAGAAGCGGGCAAGGGTGGAATGGTGCTATGATATGATAGACAAATTTGAAGCAGGCTCATCTCGGCGTGTTTACGACATTGTTACAGGTGATAAATCCAGGATTTATGAATACGATCCAGAAACGAAGCTCCAGTCAACGGTTTGGGCGTTTCAAAACGAATCAACTACTACCAAAGTAAAGCGACTTAGAAGTGAGGGGAAGAATTTGATCGCGAACTTTTTCAATTTGACTGGCTACTTGGTGTCAATTCCTTTACGAAACCAAAGAAACAATAACGCCGAATACTATACTACCAAATGCTTGGCAGAAGTTTTCTCTTTTGTGAGCAACAAGCAATCAAACACAGGGCTCCGCGGGCTACTGCTCCACTATGACAATGCGCCTGCTCACACCGCAAACAAAACGAGGGATTTACTAGACAGCATACCGGTCAAACTCCTAGGTCCGTATGACTTCTTATTCACAAAAACAAAAAATCAGCTCAAAGGGATACAATTATCGTTGCCGGATGAGCCGCTCTCAGCGTTCGAGCAGGCTGAAAATGAGGTGTCTGCGGCGGACTGGAAAAAGTGTTTTAAAAACTAGTTCACACACATGAAATTTTGTATAGAGGTTGGTGGAGAGTTCTTTGAAAAGATGTAATAAAAATATATTTACCTATAGCACATTTTTTTTTAGTGTCTCAAAACTTTCTGAGTGTTCTACGTATTGTATCTCTCAATACAATGACCGCAAGTTGGTGTTGTGAAAACATACTAACAAAGCATGCATCGCTACGATCAAACGTCTCAATCGCCATCAGATGAACATCAAATGTTATGTAAAAAAAATAGGTAGCAGTCTACCTTTTTTTTTTGACAATCGTCTAACGCTTGACCTCAATTGACACAAGAAGTTTACCGACAATGAGACGTCATTATCTACGTGCAGAATACTCTGGTTCTCAAGTGAATGGCTGCCGATATACAGTCATGCGGTTATGGCGGCAGACTGACATTGAGAATGGTAGCTAGCTCGGCGGATTCGAATAAACCCTATCACCATCCAGAGCACCACTGATGTCCCGGAATCTAACCCGGAACCTCCGTGTCACAAAATAAGCGGTAATGCGCCACGGAGGCTGAAAAGATCTTAGACACTACAAATAGAATTATAAGCATATGGTTTGGATAGATATTTATTGTATTGCATAGCCTTACAGGATTGCAACTACTTCTTTACCCATTTATAATTAATATTATTTTCATCATTGAAAGCATTAGTCGACTTATATTCATCTGATTATATTATATGCTAATTAAAATGTCTATGTGATTATTTTCAATCAGGTGAACCGTTCGCTCGTTCGCCTACTATTAAAAAAAGGGATTTACCCTCAAAAATTGTATTAGTTATGGCACTTGTTATATTTGATTAGGGAAGGTTTGCATTTGTATATCACTTTTTATTTCTGACTTTAATTTTTTTTTAGATTTCAAAGAAGGATTGGATGGTGGTGTTGATGGAGCATCAAAAATATTTAATAGCGTGCATCATTTTGGTGGTGGTTTGTACGATGCGCTTAAGGATGGAGTGGAAACAGTGGGTACATTCGTACCTAAAAAGTTGTTGTAATAATTTTTGACTAGAAATTTTATTTTATCGTATTTTACTGGAATCACTAACGATCTAATTGGTTATCTGATGTTTTCGTGGAGTATTGTGAAGAAAAAATAAAAGGACTTTTTTTATTCGAACTGCAATAATATATTTTAAAAATGTTTTATTAAATTATATCTATTTACATGAATGATATTATTTAAGTCACCCTTTTTCTAAGGTTTTTTTTTAAACTTATTTCATAATAATTCAAACTAGATATTAAACGATAAGTATTAGGTTTAGATTCTCTTCTTCAACATGAAAAGCTCATCTCCTTTTTTTCTGCTTTAATGGAATATTGTGTTATAATTTAAATATATGAAAAAATGTAGCGTTGTTGTCTGAGACTGCTTATCTTGGAAACAAGTGAAAAGATTACGTGTTCGCTCACGCAAACGTTTTGTATCAACGCGGCTCGGTGGCTTATCGCTTGCCTTGTATTTCCGGAGGTTGCTGGAGGTCTTAGGTTCGATTCCTTGGTCACAGGATTAGTGGAGACTGGAAGGTGTAGATTTTCGAACCCGCTTGGCCAGCTACCGCTTTCAACGTCAATCTGTCGCTATAACAGCGTTACTGTGTTCCAGCAGTCGTAGTTGTGTGAGAGCCAGATGAATTCTGAGCGAACACGCTTCACCATCTATTCTAGCCTTATTGTCACTTAACATCAGATGAAATCGAGGCCGTGTTAGCCCATAAACGATAAAAAAATATTTTGAGTGAGCACGCTTTTATTTCTCTTCAGGGTACAGGGATGGAGAGGGAGGGAAAACCCTTTCTAAGTATCATGTAATAACTATTCTAATAATAACTTATCCATACAAGCATTAAATTTTTACCTTTTTAATGTTAAGAATAAATGAATGATAAAATTGTAAAATTTTAATGAAAACCTTGGTTTTATATTTTTGTAGCGAGTCATATAGATAAGTTTTTTTTGAAGGTTTCATAATTATTGTTGGATATTATATTATATCTAATTTCGTCCTACGTCACCATATCTCATCACCGTATTACTGATAATTTAACCAAACTGAAGATCACATTAATCACTAATTATATTTTTATGTCAACATTTATAAATTTGAAATAAATTAATAATCAATTAAGAATGTTTTCATTTTTTTTTTAATGTTTTTAGATACAATTTTAATGTTAATAGTTGCTAGGTTATGTTTTGTTTTTAAACATTTCACCTCCACTTAGGTACAGGAATATGTACCAAGACGATACTGTCATACAAAATTGCTTAGATGTTTCCTAGTTTAAATAAAAAATATTACGAACATGATTTTCGTCTTTATATTATACATACTATAATACACAACCCTTAGCGGTGCAAGTTCGACTCGCGCTTGGCAGTTTATCTTTTATTGAATTTAATTTTTCTATCAAGTACATTAAACCATGGTGAAGGTCGGAGAAAGTCACTGCATGCTAAAAGTGTTACACTAATAATCCCCGAATATCTTTAGGACTCGGACAATTATCCATTGAGATCTAAAATATGAAGTTGTTATTTGTAATTGTTTATGTGATTATTTTTGTTGTTATATTAAATGATTTTTTTTTAAAACCCAGTGCCTAAAACACTGAATAACTAAGTGCGTGTAACGTCACAACGTTAATTGCTTCAATAACACAGCTGTTACAATGTTTTGAATTTTTATTAATTAATTAATCTTTTGATTTTCATTAATATTTTTTTTTATACATTAAAAATATCGAACTGGATGAAATTAGCCGTTATAAATAATTTTTATCGTCTAAAATTTTATGTGTTAAATCAATTAATGTATAGAAACCGAAGATTCTACCACTGTGAAACTGTTTTAACATTAAGACTGGGTTCTTGCTCGGTCGAAATAATCATCTCCCGGTTTTCAGTACCTCCACTGGTAAAGTTTGATGGTTTGCTGGCCCACACAGCAAAAGAGAAAGCACACCTGTTTGCAATTCTCTTCTAGACACCGATAATAGCACCCTTCCACAAATACCTCAACGTGGCATCTCCATGTATGAGATTCACATTACACACAAAGAGGTTTTAAAAACGTTGCGTTGTCTACACGTTATTAAAACCAGCGGACCTCCTGTTCTAACACATTTGTATCGCTTCTCTTTTAAAACTGAAATGGTACCGAAGAGCTGGAAGCTTGCGAATGTGCAGCCCATCCCCAAAAAACCATACCGAACTTGTCAATTACCGTCCGATTTCGATTACCTCGATAACCTGTACGATTATGGAAAGTATATTGAACTCGTGCGTGATGGCATACCTAGAACATAAAGACATCTTAAGCGATAGACAATATGGGTTTCGCAGAAATCGGTTGAATGCAAAGCCCTCGAGAGAAATGGGTAAGCCATTGCTGTTTCCCTAAGTACCTCGATGGCTTTTGACATAATTTGACATGATGGCCTTATCTGTAAGTTTCTAGCGTGTGGTCTTTTCCCTGGCCTAGTTGGATGGATAAAGAATTTTCTGTCCAACTGATTCTCCGCGTTGTCGTCGAGGTGTGCTCGTCAGAAGCGACGACAATTTACGCCGGTGTTTCACAGGTTTTCGTTCTCTCTGCAACTCTTTTCTTGCTGCATGTAAATGATCGGCTGATTCGTGGTATCTATGGGTACGCATATGAAAGCACAGTTGTGGAGAGATATTTGTTAGACGACGGGACCAGTCGGGTCAAGTACAATCTGAAAGAGAGGCCATGGTGATCCGTTTATATATCACATACAGGCAGTCTCCGAATGGGGCGATGTCAATCTTCTGAAATTTAATGTCTCGAAAACACAGACGTGTCTGTTTATCGCTAAAAGGAGCCAATTCACCTTTGCTTCTACTTTCCGAGATGTGATCCTGGAATACGCCTTCAGCTACTGGGTATTGAAATTTCTTCAAACCTTAACTTTGGGCGATTCATCGAGTTTATGGCCAAAATAATCGCAAGGAAGTTGGCAGTCCTTGCAAAGGTGCGGCGGTACTTCACACCAGGAGAGCTTTATTTCTGTATAAAGCTCAGTTTCGGTCATGTGTAATCCTGCCGTCATATTTGGGCAGATGCTGCCAAGTATCAACGGCCAGCTCTGTACTCTATGGAGAGGTGGGCCAAGAGGCTGATTCGTGACCAAGACCTTGTTGGTGTCAGTTTGGATAGTCTCGAACACATGCTCCATGTGGCCACTCCGGTGGTGTTTTACAGGATACATTATGGAGTGTGTGCACTGGAATTACATATTATTCCAGCATCTCCTTTTCGCCTTCTGACGTTAAGACACATGAAGTTGTACCATCCGATTGCTGTGGATATTTCCCGCATTCGGACGAAGCCTAGTCGTTCATAATCCGTACAGCAAAGGAGTGGAATAACTTACCAGCGTCAGTTTTCCTGTCCGAATATAATGTAAGTGTTTTTAAGAACAAAGTGAATAAGGCCATCTCTAGGTTTGTGTGCTTTAGCACTAAAAACTACATCATCACTTAACACAAGGTGAGATTGTGGTTAAGTATAAATATATAAAATTAAAAAAAGACGTCACAAATAAGGCGACCAATCGAGAGGCATTAATAGTCGCTTGATTTTTCTTTGAATTTAATGGAATTTTGGTTATTTACGTATAATTAAAATCAATATATTTAATGGCCTATGGCATCAACAATAGTAAAATTTATAACAGTTTCATAATACATAAAAAGTCGCTGTTTTTAATTTAAATACCCAGTACTTGAAAAAACAAAAACAGAAATGTAGTGAGACGTGTTATAAGAAGGCAATACTTTACGTACATCAATAAATTACCGATTTCGATATTATCGCAATATAATACATGTATCGTATTAATTTGTGGCTATTCAATCGTAAGCATACGTGTAATGGACTGAGTAATAATTATGTTAGTGATAATATTATCGACTTACTAATAAGTTACGGTAAATAAAATAGGCGAAGCTAGTATAAATTGGTGCAGGTTGACTACTTCATTCATTCCCGTTTCTAAATTATAGGAAACATGAATTGCGACTATATGCTTTTGCTATTTCTGGGGGTAACTCTATTTTTTTTCTAATACTTTTTTTAATACGTAATAAAATTATAAATCTTTAACATTTTACTATATATATTTTGTTATAACTACTCAAATTTATTACATCTTATCTAGTTCGCTGAAAAGGATTCCAACCGTGATGATGTTGGTGAAAATGTTTCCCAAATCTTGAAAGAAGTCGCTAATTACTGCAAAGCAACATCGGATCAAAATTATATCAATGAAGATAATAAAAAATATATTTCAAACTTTGTAACGTCCGGACTAATAAATCATGGACAAAAGACCAGTAGACGGAGTGGTCAATACGGTCCAATACCCGTTACCAATGAGAACATAGATTTAATCCAAATTCCAGAGCTGGCCATCCTAAATTTACTGTCACGCGATGAACTATCAACACTGTATCGAAATAATCAAGCATTTCACGTACCAAGCAATGATCCATCGGCACCTAGATTAATTGCTGTGTCAGCGAGAGTTTTAGCTAGTATTCTAAGTAAGTTTTTGTCATTTAAACGACAGTTAATATTTTAATCGGGTGTTAATATTTTAACTTTTATTATTAATCCTGATGTAAGGAGCAAAAGGCTTAATGTTCGAAATCATGCCCCAGTAGATGCGAATAGTTGATTAAACTGCATTTAAATTGCAGATATTTTATGAAAAACAAGAAGCACTGATGACAAATCATACTACTTGTTAAACAATATGCGTACATATTTTCATTTTTTTACAGAAGCAAAGAACAAACTGCATAACGTCATCGATTATGGTGTGAAAGGAGCTGAGAACATCTTTTCCGGTATTCATGAGGTTGCTGGGGGTATTGCAGAAATCATAGGCGATGGAGCTCATGGTGTTCTCGACTTTATTGTCTAAAACGACTAGCCAAAACAGAAATAAATTTAACAAATAAATAAACTTTGTGGTTTTTTAAATAATTAATTTATAATAGTGAAATAGCCGTTGCATGCTGACAGCCCAGGTTCGAATGTTGAGATCCTTGGGACAAATTAGTATAGGTAGTAATGAGCGTTTGTCAAACGACGGAACAATTCGTGGAATAACCTTTTCCTTTATGTTAACACATGTACCTGTTTATAAGAATAAGGCATTTATTGTGATTTATGCACTATCACTCGTTTGTCGCTCAGAGGTATAATCTGATAAATCTATTTGCAGTAATTTGTCCTCTTACGTCTGAGTCACAGTAAAGTTTTTACAATACTATATGGTAGTAATACGGTAGTTCTTACCAAGCCGACATCTATTTATAGAAACCTATAACCAGTGGTTTAATTAGGTTAGATGACACATTTTGTGTTGAAATAGGTTGATAGAACCGAATAGTGCCATTAATGCCTAAACAGTAAACCGCTTTTTAACATAATTAAGTTGCAAAGTTTTTTCATCATGGTAAGACTGTTACATATAAAACGAAGAGTCCAAGCATTCGTTACGGAAAGTTTATTAATTTTACGGTATGGTGATCGCAAAGCGGGAGACGACGAGTTGTAAATTATAGCGTCTATTAACTTTTTAATTTTTTTTTTATATTTCTCGCTCTAATAAATATGAAAAACTAAATTTATTTTTGTGAGTAGAAATCAACATGTAATTCGAACTTCGTCTTAAAAACAAGGATGTCGTTCTGAAAATTCCTTCTCGATCAAAAATAAAAGTCCATTAATCGGTATACGTAGTATTCGATTTCAATATAACAAATGATATATTCAAAACTGCTCTGCCAAACATTTTCTGTTCTTATTGTCGGACTTTATTAGTAGTCTAATTTCAGGGATGACCATTTTGTCTCAAGGTTATGTGCCCTACATACTTTAATGTAAAAACTCATTGAGCTAATTTTACGGGTATTAAAAAATGGCATACATGAACGTCCCGGCTGGTTTTGTTACATAAAAAAAATAAATTTAAATTTTCATTTCTTATATGAAACAAAATAATCAATGTCACTGCAGATTGCGCCAGATTTCTTAAACAGTAACGACCTTGGCTGAAATCCAAAAAAATTTTCCAGATCTGGAACTGAACGTTCCAAAGTTAACCAAACAAGTTTCAAGTGATTTCATTCCGTTAGTATAAGTAATAGACTTCAAATTATTACATTTTTAGCAAAGATATTCAATAAGACATATGTAGTAATTGTACAAATTTCCTTTAGCTCGGCTGTGTATTATAAATTTTTCAATAAATTTTACACTAAAAATTTAAAATGATATAAAATGAAACCATCCAAAATGTATACATAATCTTATTATTAAAGTTTGATTATTCTTAAGGTTTCTTGTTATTTTGGAACTAAAGTTGCAATGCAGAAACTTTACTAAAAACCTTTTTATAAGTTAAATTAAACGTCATAAGATATTTAACTAAGTGAAGTTATATAAGTTAAATTAAAATACAACTCATAAAGTAATTGAGTCTTGTCTAATATTTGGTGAAGTAGACTTATTTTGGTAAAATCAGGGCTCTATTCTTTAGTACATACTACATATTTAATATCTGACCCATCGGAAGTGCAATTTTTCTCCTATTTATTATGATTGCGAATCGGTTTGAAATGTAAATAAAGGTACCTGACCTGATGCAAATCGGATAACGCCCGAACACGCCGGTCAAATTCGACGAGGTCGAAGGTTGGAATCTATCTCAATGGAATATGAAATAAAATTGCATTATTTTCTATTTAATTTTCTTTAAGATACATCTTTTGTGTGAAGAAAAAATTGAGCTATGATATAACTTACTATTTTGTTGATTGTTAGACGGTAAAACTTTTCAAATCCACTTACAAGATGGCGGTTCTCATGTTAATTTGAAATTAATATGTTATATGTTCTAAAATAAAATATCTTTTGTGTCATATTTTGTTCTTACTTATAAGGTGATTTAAATACTGATATAATACAAATGGATAATTTTGTTAAACACAAATCTTACAACGTTAAAATATTTAAAGTTTTATTGTCTAGTAATTGAACAAAACAATCACGACATTTTAATCGATGGCATGCCATTAGAAAATATTTATAAATTAATATATTTCAATTCTGATAATATCCGACTATGCTAATGGTACTATGGCATAAATCACTAGCTATAACATATTCTAGCGGTCATTACAAACGGAATACTATAGTAGCGTTCTAGATAAGTTTGATTTCAGTACTGATTGCATATTGTTATAAATATTTAAACAATGGAGAGAGATGAATTAAAATAAATGTTTATGATTTAAAAACATATTAAACATGCCTACGAGTTGTCTATTTTAGTATATAGCACAAGGTGTGTATTAGAAATTGTTTTAATAAATTATGAAAATTTTTATGTTTTTATTTTGGCCTTTGTTAACAACTGTTTAAAAGCTTAACAGCTTATGTGATCAAATGGTTAGGACCTTGTGTTGTTGCACAGAAGTTTGATTTTGAAATCACATAGGTAGTTAATTAAAGAAATAAGAGATACAATCGACAATTTCATACGAATCATAATTAAATATAGTAATCTATAAATTTGTAGCGGAGATCCGATATGGTAATATAGTATGTAATCTAATGTAGTAATCTTTGATATTAGGGAGTATGTCTAGTTTAAATGTCGGTGTAATATCGATTTGTAATGCACTTAATTAAATATTTATTTTTTGTTGATTACCAATTTCAGATCATGGTGAATGCTATCATTGATTTAATAAAATTTTATTCTCTCTGCCGAATTTTAGTATTTGCGGAGGCGAAGCATAAAATCGGTAGACTTTGATGACACCTAAAACTCTCTCATTAAGGCCATAGGAAGTGATACCTCCGAATCGAACTATGTCATCGCTGGCATCGTCACGCCTTTTTCGTGTATCGTACGCTCCTTTACTTTTACGATCGTTTGTTTAGCGGTTACGTCGGCTTTCAGTGAACAGACAAACGTTATTGTGCGAAACCTAATAAATCAGTACTGTCTAAATGAAAACAGATACCTGTAACATTGAAAAATATTTTTACTCCTATCAAAAATACTTGTCTGACATGTTTCGTAGATTTTAATTTTACTGTTATAAATACTTAGTATATTTATTAGCTGTTAGTATCTAGTTCCGTATTTCAACGATGATAAATGAGGATAAAGTATGGTCACCAAATATTACATACAAGATATAACGTATGTTTCTGAACACCTAACGTAATTAATTTAACGAAATATTTATTTGTACCCATATCACAGTAAAATGTCATATCTTTGTAATCCATATTTTGTTTAACACCTGAGCCCTACTAACCATTGGTGGTAATTAACTTGTACATATTAATTTCTTAAGTGTTTTTTTATTATAAAAGCTTACCAATTTTTATACATAGAATTGTCTCTTCCACAATCTCAGTATTTTTAAAAGTTGTAATCTTTTTAAATTTTGCATGTTAACGAAGTAGATGTCAGTACAAAAATTACTTATACAATAGACTTATATAGAATAAAATGCTTAGGTAAATACACGCAAGTTTAAAATGTTTGCTTGTCACTTCATAGTGTTTGGAAATTTCGCTTATTAAAAGTTGTACCTGTATTTTTTCCGCAAAAGTCTATATGATTGTATAATATCTGTCTTTATGATAGTGAGAAGCAATTAGTAATTTTCTCGCAAATTTTTGATTTAACCGATATTTCTCAAGGCTTTGATTATTCATATGTTTTATTGTTCTATTCACCATTTATATTTTCAATTTATAATTAAATTCTATCAACGAACAAGATAATTAGCCTATTACGCGACGCGCTGTACTTTGCCGACAACTTGAGAACTTGTTTCGTTGAAGGGTAAAGCTAAAATTAATTTTAGTTTCAACTCTACGCTGCAATTAATACATCAGCTGAAAGACTTTTTCTGTTAAATACGCATCAATTATTAGTTATTCACTTATGTATGTATGCTACATGAAGTAATAAAGATAATGACGTCATGTAATTTGACAACAATAAGATTTTAAGAACGCATTATTCCTTCGTAAGACAGGGTTTTGTCTATTATTCGACTTACATGATCTCATATCAAATATAATGGCAGCATTCGTAAAACACAAAACTTAGGAACGAACGACAACCACGAGACGGTATTCATATGTTAAGAAAATTTAATTAAAGTCTAAATCTCTGCTTTCGTGTATTTTTTCACGTCGCCCTTTGTGTAGTGGTTTCATAATATTTTCATATATTACTTAAGAATTCTATTTGAAATGCAACAGTACCGCATTTAGTTCACCTAAAGACGTCTATTCGTTCTTGAAATTTGTAAAGGTTCTGTTCAAAATTAAGTTTCAATCGTTTATATGGTATTTCTAAGATTTACATATCTTTATTTTTCATCGTCGATGGTGTTAGTTGAGCAGTTATTTTTTAATTTAGTTATGTATTTTCAATGTTAGCAAAGTAGTTGATTAAAACAAAATCAATGTTCTGCATTAATACAAAGTCAATAATGGCGACAGGATTACGTACCTGTATAATCGGAATTACGAGGCAAAGTAGTTTTTTTCTAATATGAAAGAAACATTCGATCCGAGGTCAAAACAGAAGTTTGTTTATCGAAAAGTTAGCCTGTTAAAGTACACGCGATGGTTTCAGTGTTGTAGGGGTATGCGGGACAAACTAATGTAACAAAGTTGGACTTGTTATTTATCTAAAACTTATTGGGAAAAGGCCATTAGACTAATCTATAGATATACTCAAGTACTACGGTGCTAACGAATTTTATTATATCATATAGTAAAAGTAATGGGGATGTGCATCTGGTTTTGTGCGGTGTAATGATGGTGGTACACCAGATTATAGTGGTAAGGTTTTGTCAAATCCTCTTAGTTAGCCACAATTCTTATTGCCAATTTGCCGCCTTAACAACTTTGCTGTGTTCCGGCCTCTATGTAAGTATGAGTCAGAATTTTCCGATCGAGCACGCTTCAACACCTATGGTGTCATCGTCACTTAACATCATGTAAGATTGATGTTAAGTGTTGATTGAGAAACAAAGATGTAGTTTATACTAGTACTTCATGGTAAAAATGTGATCACTTCTGGTGTTCTTACTTTGTTACGTAAGCAAAAAGTTTTTTTTTATCACTAAATAACATCAATATCGTTATCGCCTGTATTAGTTCGCAGTGTATAATTAAGTGGAGTTTTGGGCAAAAATAGCTGTTCCGCAAACTAAATCTGCTCCGACCGGGCCCCGCGTTCAACTTGTTAATTAGTTTCGTTTCTACTATTTTCTGTGCGTACATTGTATGAGGACTATTATGCGATCGATTTTCTTTTGTTGCTGTTAATGTGTTCTTTTTTACTATACGTTATACGTTCTCGGTGAGGTGATTGTTAACAGCAATGTTATTTAGCTGAATCTAGTTTTATTATTATATGATATTCTCTTTCATTTATATTATAATAATATTTAAGCAAGTTTTTCAAAATCATCGCAATTGATCCAAAATAATTAAGGTTTTTTTTTTTGATAATTATAATTATATTACTTGCATAGTTTGACACAAGTATTACTATACTATAATATATATGCGTACTGGCAGTAGTATAGTGACATTAAATATGTAGGTTCTTAAATTGTATTTAATTCATTTTTTAAAGTTTTAATGCACAACATTTCGTATATTAAGCGCGCTTAATGTCAAATGGCTTTTCTCTGCACGTCTACCTAAGGTTTGAGCTGAGTTTTTTAAACGTGTCAAATAAGACATATGAAAACTGGTCTGTCTATTGGCAAATCATATTTGGCAATTATTCAATTTATGAAGGCGACTACGTACTGAATACGATCAAACTGTGAACAAACACATAGTTAGACGCGAACAACTTTTACGAGATAGTAATACGTTGACAGAACGATAAGCGGTTTATGGGTGAAGTTGTAGAATGGAATTAATATTTTTAGGTCCTTGTAACTTCAATATATAATAAAATTGTATGATGGAAGTCTACAACTATATGGAAATCTACGCTATAGTTGATGACTGAAAATGTTCTTTATTTGTGGTTAAACTGCTTATTTTAATTAGTAAATAACGTTTAATATTTTAAAAAACTAAAATTTACGCATTTTATTCTTAATTTAAATGAAGAAAAAACAAAAAGCTATTTTAGTTTCAATAAATGTGTAATCTTTACGTAAATATATAAAAACTCGTTTAATAGATAAATATAATACATTATAAATAATTCCAATAATGCCTCGTTACACATTCATCTTAACAATTAAAAAAAAGTAAATCGCTTTATTTTGTCATGAATCAATCGTAAGTAAATCGTAAATATAACATGACTAGTTTATTAGAAATATAATATTGGTTAAATTATAACATATTTAATTTTACTACATGTTTCTTACTTTTTCTTAATAACATCTAAATTTACATTACATTAAAGTTCGTTATCTTCTTTTTCTCCTAGATATTTGGTGCTTGCGATAATTATCCCCTCATAAGAACTTTGTTTAAGTCTACATAATATTCTGACCCAATTTTAATTTTTTACTTTGTAAACATTTATAGCACTGTTAGAACAACCTACCGAAGGATATAATATATCACAGAAAAGGTTAATCCGGATTATTTCAGATATTACATGCCAAAACTTTTTAATCCGTCCATTATGAAGTTTTGCGTAATTTTAGCATTGAAAAGTACACAAAAATGTTTCATAATAGACACTCATCATGTTAACTCCGTACAGTTTGATCTGATTTTTTTTCTTTTATTTTTTATCAACAATACGCTATCACTTATCGCGATTTCATATGATGTGGCGATGGGACTGTTCATGGCTGGCTTTCATATGTAGGACTGCCGGCACAGCAAAGTTATTATGACGGTAAATTTGTATTGAGGGTGGTTGCTAAGCAAGTGAGTTCGAAAAATCCAATCACCATCCAGACTACTATTCATGTGAACTTGATATAGAACTTAGGACTACTACTTGTTACAAGACAAGCGATAACCATTACGGCACGGAGGCAGACAAAAAGAATAATAACTTTCAATGAAATTTTTAAAGATGAAAATAAAATAAAAATATAAAATACATTAAACTGTTATTTGCGTTTTTATTTTACTATAACTCCTTACTTTTTATCAGGTAGCAAAAGTAACTGTTATATTTAAAAAATATATAATATCACAATGATTTGTTAATCAAATTAAAGAAATTCATTGTGTGGTTTGTATTAAAGAAAATTGGAGTTGTTACGGTTTTAATATTAATAAAAGACAGAATTGATATATTAAGTGTATTTGTATTCACATTACTAGAAATATTTTCATATATAACACTAAGAATAGTATTATATGAATACAGCCAGTGCCAAACTTTCGCCGTAAAATAAGTTAACCATACCCAGGGAGATCACTTGAACTGGCTGGGAATTTATTTTTATGAGGAAAAATTGCGGCGACGTGCCACGAGTTTGGCACATAATAAAAACTTATAATTTTTTTACCGAAAATTCGAATTTAGAATGAATAACATTGACAGAGAATTCTTTTTTTTACATTTTATCACTTGATACTTTCCTTTCGGCATAAAAGAGATAATGGAAAAATTAAAAAAAAGTATTGTACTTTATTTACTACTAAAATAAATACAAATTTAAATACAAAATTTTGAAATTGAGCTTTTTATTTCCTGCAGTTAATCCTGAAAGCTATTATTCTATGCTACTATAGTTATTATGCTAGTTATTACAGTTAGGTTAGTACCTTTTACAAAGGCATTGTTGGTTAAAAAAAAATACTGTCATATTCCCTAGTTTACATCACGCGAATCCTTTACAGAGCCGATGGATTGGATCGAGCCGTCAATCGATTCAATACGAAGTGAATCTCTTTGATAGAAACCTTCCGGGAGGAACACTTTTGTTTTTATTTAGAGCGAACTGATTTTGTTTTGCAGTAACTCAAAAGGATTTTTGTCTAACAAGACCCATTCTATTCACTCTTTTGAGTTTTTGAAAATGAATCGATATCGATAGTTTTTACTTCAGTTCTTAATTTATAATGTATTCCAATTGAAAACGGACAGTTATAGAATGAATGCAACTAATTCGCTTAGCGTTAAACGGTTTTCATAACAGTTTTATCGCTGAGCCAAATAATTTAATAATACAACTTTAGATTAATTTTAATGGTAACATTTGACTGTAACTAGGAAATGAAGTTGACGCCCAAGCGAACAAAGCATTCGCAATATTGCATAGTCCTGTTACGCAATGAGACTACTAATCTGAATTTAATTTTGTACAACAATACTATCCATTAAAGCTTTTCATTACATCATCAGCGGTAACGCATTTTTAAGTTTTCATATACAAATATTCACCTAAAAATGTTTTTTTTTCATTAGTATGACTTCACCTCAATTTCACACGCGTACACGAACGACTGCCGGATTACAGAAATGCTCTTATGGCGACAGATTAAGATTGAGGGTGGTAGCTAGCCTGCGGATTCGAAAAATCCTATCACTAACTAAACTCCAATACTATTGGAGCCATGGAATCGAAGCAAATAACATGGCAACATTTTGGAGAGTGTGTACTGGAAATGCATGATATTATTCCGCTAGCCGCTTTTCGACTTCGGACGTTTAGACGCAAGCATGGTTACCATCCATTCGCTGTGTACATTCCCCGCTTTTTTTAATCTATATTTCATTTGGGGTCTTTATGTTAAAGATAATCCGTCCCCATCGTAACTTGTATATATACATTAAAATTAAAAAAACGCAAATAATAATTTAACTTCAAATTTTCCACATTTGTAAGTAACGCTTCGTTTCGTCGTTCATAACGCGTCTTTAGAACAAAGTGACTAGGCTACTTCTAGATTTGTGCGCTTTACCACCAAAAACCATATAATCACTTAAGACCGTGTGAGATTGTGGTTAAGAACAAATTTGTAAAACATAACGCTATGTCGTTGTTGTTATAATTTTTAAGTTATATTATTTACAAATGGAATTTCATATAAGTATTACACACTCTAGTGTTATAAATGGGTACAAGCATTCGATGATTCGACAGAACATGTTGCGACACAGCGCAGGGAATCACTTAGCGTATGACAAATAGTGGCGCCAGTGACATGCTTTTAAGGAATATTGTTGTGAGGAAATCTTTTCCGTATATTTTAGTAGTGTGGAAAAAATATTCTTTTGTCCAATTTTATAATACCTAAAATGTTATTCAGTGTAACATATAATAATATTTAGCCATTTTATGTTATATTAATCAGAAATGCATTAATATACTTAATTATAAGATGCCAAAATTAATGTTTCTTTCATATATTTTATTATTCTTTTATATATTTCTTTCATGTATTAAAAACGAATTACGAAAATGAAATGTTAATTTTGCGGCAAAGTATAAGCGGGAATGATTATATTTAACAAATAATTACGTGTATTTCAGTTTTTCTTTTTTAAATTAATAAAATAAATAAATAAAATTATGATCGATATTTAATAATATTTAAAGTAATTGTAAATGGTGATGATACCAATAACTTTGTGTATTTTATATTAACACTCGTTGTGTATTTAGCATCCAAAACGAATGATGGAAAATAATCTGTGGAAATGGTAATTAAAATAACAGAATCAATACAACTGTCGTACCACAAGCGACGGGAGCGGACTCCTCGTTATGGCATTTCAACAAGCTGATTATACGGAAATTTGCATCTCCGTAGACAATCCTATTTCCATATCAAAACGTGCGAATTACGGGGAATAAGAAAACGGATCTTTCGCTTTTGTAAGGGTTACGGATGTCAGATGCTTTTGACATTTCAACGTGGTCTAGTCATATTTATTAATCGATAAATTTCTCAATACAAAATGTATTTTTTTTTCCTTTTTTATGTATGACTACATAAACTTTTTACTGAATGGTCGGAATTTAATTTTTGGTTATTAAATAGTCACATAAACATCAAATAGTATAGACACAGTTCTTTTATGAGCGTTGGTCTTATTGTTTTACAGAGAGATAACAGTCTCGTCTATTTTTGAAATAAGTAATTTTTGGATAAGAGTTATATTTTATTCCTTTAGAGTCGTACACTCCTAGCAGAGGGGTTGTTGTTATGTATCGTGCCAAAGGTCAGTTTCAGCATTTGCTAGACTTTTTATCTATTTGTGCCACCGCACTCAGAAAGGTAACAGTTTCGAGATATATTACAGCGTTCTGTCGTGATCGTGCAATCGTTTCTGATATAGTCACGACACTGTTTTCGCAAGTATATAGTTGAAACATTACTGATTTGTTCATAAATAAAAAAAGAATACATCACTAGTGCAACAAGGAGTATCTTCCAGAGAACCTTAGGATGTTTACATCGATTATAGGGGAAAAATATGATGGGAAAGTATAAATAAATTCCTAATGATATGAAGAACTATGAAATTGTAAAATATGATATACATGATTTTTTTATAATTTTCCAATGGTTACGGAGATATTTGTTCCTAAACAATTCTTGCTTTACTTTTATATATATATATGTATATATAAATATAT
>DWQX01002375.1:0-22102 GCA_018245475.1 Pharmacophagus antenor | reverse complement strand
GTAGTGCAATGGGTATAAACTCGAAATTGCGGTTATTGTGCAGAAGTCATCATTAAACAACTTTGCGATGAAATAATATAATAAAATAATAAATCATTGGAATTATAGAAATTGAAAACATCCAAGTCGCATAGAAATTGTTAATCGTTTCGAATTATTTTCGAAAAGTTTAGGGTATATTTATTGATAATGTTATATACAAGGACATAAAAAAATAACTTAATTCTGTTATCAGTGATAAGATTCCACAGTGCGTTATTACGCATCAAAAAGGTGGGATATATTTAATACCACCGTGCCTGAAAGGGTTAATAGGGATGTTAACTAAAAATTTTATTAAAAGATTTATAGAAGAATTGAAAAGGTTTCTTTATACCCTCACCACGTCCAATTTATTCACAATTTAAAAATTATTTATTTAATTTGTTTTTTTTTTTGTAAATATTAAATGGCTGATTACAATTGGCTTTTTAATGCATGGTTATTCAGAAATAGTATATAGTACTTTTTAAAATCGAAAGTCCGCTCGACAAAAACGCGTGTATTGACAGCTTTATTAATACACGGCCCAGAGCGGCAATTCATTAGTTTAATTGGTAGAACAGTCTATTAAGCCGATACAAATTTGTGGGCGTATCCGATGTCTTAGATGCTTTTGTCCACATATGTAAAATGTATATCTGACATGTAATAAACTTGAAGAGCGATAGTGATTACTATCGGTAGAAGAATCAAATGTTTTTAAGATGGGTCACTAAATAAATTGCTGTACTGATTTTGAATTCTTTTTTTTAATTCGTTACGTGACATAATCAATTGTTTTTAACTATAAATAAATATTAATCAAACATAACTTACTAATTATACTTTTGAAATATTGCTATTTCTAGGTATATTTTTAACTTAGTTACGTACAACAACAAACGTAAGTTATATAATACATAAATGATACGACTCGATTCAATGTAATGCCAGTTTGATGACATATTTTACTATATTAAATAAAAAACTACGGAACCTGTATCTTTATAATAGCTCGATTATAACTTCTATACAAACATAAAAAATAAGTTATAATATAGTTCCGTACGCATACATAAAACCCGTTTTCATGTTCGATAAATAAAATATATGTACTAATTGTAATGCTAATCTTATACTCTATTTTTTAATTCCAATTGATTTGATACCTCGACGGTTTTATCTTTTCTTTTAATTTATACAAAAACTAATCGTCATTCCTTTTTCAAATGCTATTAGATCAACTCTTTTTTTTTAATCGCCTTTCAAAAGCGACAAATGTTTATTTTTTATTATAAGTTGCCGGATTAATTTCGTAATTTTTTTTTGTTCATAGTGGTCGAATGATTAGAAAATAAATCAAATTTCACTTCAATGTCTCGTACGTAGCTAAGTGTTAAATACAGGTTGTGTATGATAAACTGGTTATCGGTCCGTCTTATAGAAAGTTACCATTTAGGCGGCTGATTGCGAACGTAAAGCACTGTTTTTACACAAGTCCGATCTGCAATAAATACTGCGAAAGTTATAATTATTATAAAGTTTGCTGGAAGAGAACTCTTAGTGTAAAAATCGATTAAATAAACATTTCCAGTAATGCCGCCTTACTTAATTTATTAAGATACATAAATAATAAATAAAATAAAGTTATTAATAAGTGATTAGGATATATATAACGAAATATATTACGATTATATGATTTAGTAAAATTAGTATGACCATCGTTCAGACTTAATTGTTACAATTTTGACTGAGTAAACAATTGTTTAAACGGTCAATGGGCATTTCATTAGTATCAAAAGCACCCAGTTCGAGCATTTTAACCGCATCCACAGTCCAGTGGTGAATTAAATCCTCAATGTTAAACCTTTTTCGATTGAAGTTTACAACTACAGTCTACGAAATCTACAATAGACCGGCAACACTAAATTTTATTCGCGAAACGCACATCATAAATCGAACGCCTGTCAATACACAATAAGTTCGGGCGCAAACTTGAAATTAAATTATTAAATTTATGAGCTCCCTACGTTCAGCACGAACAGACTGCATTCGCGACTTGAAATTACGTACTACAACGCAATACCATTGATTTATTACAATAACCGCATAATTTATAACACGATATTGTGCGTTAGCTTGCTGTAAAGTATGTAGTTTTCGTTGTTACTATAACTTGTACACTTACGTACAAGTCAACGCTGACGGACTTTATACAGCATAAAAACTAATAACAATAACTATAATATTATATCTATCTATATAAATTATTATTATTACCTTTGATGCCAAAGTAAAGTTACAAATATATTTCCCACAAAGCAAACGATTTCCAGAAAAACATAATTAAATTTGAATAAGTCACATTTTTTGCTCGCGTGCCAAATTATTTTTGTAAAATAAAAGACACAAAATTTAATAGTTCTTACATCATTAGATATCTGCTAGTGAGGGATCTTTCAAAATTGAATAAACCATTTCGGTGATTAATCAGAATGAACAGATGTATAAGTAAAATAATTTTGTTTGCGGTATGTGTTGACAGAAAATTCATTTGAATTAAATCAAAACATATAACTGTTAAATTAATTAATTTTTTCTCAAGCCGGCAGTGTGATATGACTGACAGACAATTAAAATTTATTTATTTTTTAAACGACTTCATTACTAACTACGAGTTTTCGTCGATTCTAATTATCCTAATTGAAAAAGTTGTATATATAGTCATACATAATTGAAAATGATAAGTAACATTTCTGTAAACTATTTATAATGCTAATTCTTCACTTAGCGTCTTATAATTGGCTTGGCCCGTTGGTGTAATGGTAGTAACTCTGCCCCTTACACTAGGGTTCGCGAGTTCGATTCACGTTCAGGACATATATATATATATATACTATTAAGTATTTGTTTTAAAATATCTCCGTATGTATATCGGTCTCTGATAACCCATACTATTGGTGCTTGGCTACCTATCTTGGGATTACAGTGTTGTGTGCAAATAGAATAGAATATAATAGTCTTTTTTGCATAACGAAAATAAATAACACAAAAAATACACATGAAACAAAATAAAAGAAAGCAAGTGTTAAAAATAGAGCGAAGTAAAAGAATACGACAGCAGTGTAAAAGGCGGTCCTACTGCTGAAAGCAGTCTTCCAGACAAACCAACAAATGTCCCAGATATTTATTTATTATTTATTCTTAGGGCTACATCTCACCAATATATTATAATTTCGCACAACATTTATAATAAAGTTTTTTTTTTCCTATATGTACTTTATAAATAACCAAAATTTATATTTCCTGTTACAAATTTCGTATCTTTATATTTATACTATCTTTACTATTGTTTTCGTTTAATTTTTTGTTAGCTATTATTATCATTGGAGTAGTTTTACACATGTCTGTGCAACAAATATCTCTTTTATTAATAAAAACAAAACAGGCAACAGTTTAAAATTTTAAGTCCGTAATTCAATACGCCGCGGATAGAATTGCAATTTTTTTTTTCTTTACCATGGCTACACGAAAAAGGCCATACGAGTTAGCAGCGGTGCCCGTAAGCCATGGATTCTTTGTGCGCACTCCGAGAGCGTGCTAAATTTGGCGAAGCTGGTTGTCGGTGAAATCAATTATTTATAGATGTGTATGATGGAAGCGGAGACGAAGTTTTTTTTTGTTTAGTTTTTTTATTTATATATTATTTGTAAAGTTCGACAGATGATCAGCGTAAACGTTTCACGCATACAATATTTCGTCACTAATTAAACCTCCGCAACCTTGATTTTTGTGAACATTTGGAAAACGGAAGGCGGCAATTATAAATCTATTCGTAAAAATGAGATATTTTTTGTTCCGTTTGAATAGGTTATTCCTATCCTAATATCCTAAAAGTTGTATAGTATATATATACATGAATACTATACGACTTTCCAGGTAAAAACTTCCTATAACATTCTAATTTCTGTGTATAATGGTAAAGTATTCAAATATTGCCTACAGGGGAAAAGTCTTTGTAGTTTAACTGATAAGTGACATCTAAAGAGATATATTCCACATGATTAATGCTTTTGTATTGCTGATATCTGCTCCTTGATAAGCAGAGCCAATGATTCAGATGATATCCCGCAATTGTTGTCTATGCTTCGTGGTCCCGGATTGAACTTAAAACGACCTTTGTGTTTACACTTACTATTTTTTTTATCCGTTTTTATGCACTTATGACGGATCCACCTACCGACCTATATATAAACGTGCAGCGTTTTTCTATTTACATTTAAATCAATACTTCAGTGCTCCGTAATCTTCAATAAAAAGCTGCACAAATCTAATCAGTTAGTATTAAGGAAGAAAATCCTAGATTTTTTTATTTTATACCAACTAACGGAAGTGAGAAACGCGCTGCAAAAAGGATGAAATCTTCGACGACGGTATCACATGCTAACCTCATTCTTTTTTTTATTCTCTGTCATTTCAACGATAGTGGTGTTTTTTCGAGTCCGCCCGGTTAGCTAACACCCTTTATGTCAATCTGACGCCATAACAACGTTATTGTGTTCCAACAGTGATACATGTGAGAGTAGGAGTACTCTGGGCGAGCAGCTTCACCATCTACTGTCATATAGTCACTTAACATCGGGTGAGGTTCAACTCGAATGTTAGCCCATAACCGATATAAAAATATATATGTACATGGAAACATCACATATCAGTAGCCATACAAAACTCGATGCGGACGACTATCGGACAGAGTTGTCCACTTGACTTCTGCTTATACGTACACAATATTAGCCGCTTGTATCCACAGTCGGGCTCGTGTCCAAATCTTAAATTTCCCGGCCCTTGTATGTACGGTATTATTTATTGGCGTAATGTTTGACAAACTCGATGCAATGCGAAACAATTTATCGGTTTACCTTTGTGCATAATCGATCCCCGGCTTGCACCGGTGTTGAAGTAGTGACAATATTTATGGCTGTTGTAGAAACATTAAACATTCATGCGTACATTATAAAGGCGCGGTCACATGTTTTGTTTTGTGAAATTCGGACAAGCCAGAGATAAAGCGATTAAATAATACAATTTTAGATTTTTAACACAGTGAACACCTTTGTTCTTTGGTCAAATGCATAGAATTTAACGATAATAAAACGTTTGTTAAAATAATATTATAATTTTCATGAATCAATTAAATATTTTTTATATAATTCTACACGACTTCTCCACTAAATACTACGAAGTTTATTATATTTGTAAACTGTTTTTAAGCGTTTTCGGTTAGTCATTACATGAAATCTTGAGGGAATTTCTCAATATTTATTTATCTGTGTATATCTATTTTTTTTTAGATGAAAAGGGTTTATTTTTTAATATAAATAGGTTGAAACATATATGCACAAGCACATTTTATGCGCTCATAAATCGTTAAGCTTTTATCATACTGTAGCAAATGTTAAAACAAACGTGCGTTCTTACCCTTATAAAGTACAATAAGTACATGCGGTTGCTAGAACTTGGCACCGTGAATAAGATATTAGGAGAGATAAATATTTCTATGATGTACTACAAATTGACATTTTTTATTCAACAGCAAATAAAAATTTTAAATTTGTAACCAACTACTTACTGCGCTATTTGCGCTTATTGTAATTTATTCAATATAAAGATAGATATACCTCTATATACTTGTATATATTCTATTGATTTTAAAGTAGTTATTTATTAGAATGGACTTTAGCTATTGTTTACTTAAATGAAGTTTTTAAACCTTTTGTTGTCATTACGAAATAATAACTATTAATCTATATTTATTGAAAATAATTTGCATAATACAAGTTATTAACATCTTAGTTTTTGCTGTTCTAACTTATCTTATTTTTATCTTTTGGTTACATTTAAGAATGTTCATACGCTAAGATTATGGTAAGTCATTGTCACAAGTTACTATTGTAAGTAAAACATTTTTCATTGCTTGTCAATCTATGTATTTGTTAGTCGTACAAGGCCACGGTTCGCAGTTACTTTTCTGCTAGATCAGACTTATAATCGATATGATCGTATACCACCACGTGTGCTGGCAATAAATAGCTTTTCATTTCATCGATATCGATATCGTAATAATAACAATAATGGCTTCTTTTGATCGTTCATTCATTTAATAAAAATAATGAGTTTTAAGTATGTTAAAGATACTTTCAGTCTACAATGTGCAATGGGTATTTGACAAACTCAGTTCTTAAATTAGAACAGTTGCGTTCCAAGTTTGTGTATTAGTATGTACATAAAAAGAATCATAAGCACGCACATATGGGTATCGGACATTAATCCCATTTCATGTTATTTCATGCCTAATAAAACTTAAATGTGGGGCAGTAATGCAAAAAGGTATTAAAAACAGATTCTCTTACCGCGCCTTCGCACGTTTATTATGTTTACCTGATTATTTTATCTTTATTGGAATAATAACGCCCGCTGTTCGAATTAATAAGTTTATTTTTGACAGGCGTGCCGTTGAAGACAATTTGCATCGATTTCGATTCATGAAAGTGTAATTCTAAATTAAAATGTACCGCGTTATTGGAACGCGAACGGATAGGATTAAAACAAATAATTTTAAATGTTTACACATATACGTAAATATAAATGAATCGTATCGTGTTTAATTACCTATTGCCAACATTCAAGATGAATTAATAAATTACAATAATATATAATATATATTGACACGACGTAAATGGTAACAGTTAATACAGAAATATTTAATAATAGTTACAAATCGAAATTTATTGGATTTTGTAATAATCTGTAAAATTTTTACACTTATTTGATTTTTCCTCAACATCTGTACACATGTAAATAAAGTTTAATAATAAAATAACTAGTTTTAATGAATTGAAACCTATTATAACAGTATATTAATGCCGCTAAGGAATTTACTTTCTACTTGCAGCCTTTACTATTTTTTTTTAACGGTCAAGTAGGCGGGTGACAGCATGTGCATTATAAATATCATATTCTGATGTATATTAGTTGTTTACAGTGAAAAATGAGATTCAGTTTTCCGGCGAAATTAATTTAGTTGAGTGTATATAAATTTGTATAAATTATTGTCTAGCCCATCAAAAACAAATATGTAAGCACGTACATAAAAACATGAAGTTAATAATTTAAAAAAAAATCAATGTGAATATGAACGGCAGAATGTTAAATAAGTCAATGAATTAAACTATTTTTATTTTGCTCATACATGCTGGATCATTTTTACAGATTTCTCTTTGGCTCATGGGATTTAAGCGCTAACAAATGTATTAACTTTAAATCATAACATTTGGCGCAACTATTGCGAAACGTTGAAAGACATTATGTGTGTTACACAGATTGCACCAATGCCAATAAAGGCCGCATCTGCTAAAAAGTTAGTAACGTTTCGCGAACACCGCCGTCGACACCACTGGCTCCACGTAAGTTTTAACATTTTTCACGTCAATTATACCAATTACCGTCGCATCGATAAATCTTAAAGGCGGCCCAGCACCGTTGCCGGCTAGCCATAGATTAATATTCATTAAACTTAAGAAATTCTTACAATTTGTCGTTGAGTTTTTATACGGTGAATTTATTACTGCACCATTTAGGGCTGTTTTGCATTTTATTGTAACCCATTTTTAGACTGAGCTATTAATGTTTGCGTAATTACTTCATTTTGTTTATTAACTGCACGTTAACTTTTTACACTGCAAAATATGTTTATTGTATCGCTTTTAACAAAATCTTAGATGGTGTATAAACAACGGTAAATTATAAGGAACTATTGGATAACGTTTCCGAATTGAATCATATGAGGAATTATTTTTAATTTATTTGTAATTATTATTAAAATAGTGGGACTTATACACGTTGTGAAACAAAAGGCATCGAAAGTGACAGTGATACATTTACAAAATGATATTAAAACAAAATTATCTCCCCGGCCTAGCATATTTCTGAAGAATTAATAAGATTCGTTTCAGCCGCTGTTTGGGTCTGGACGCGTCATGACCGTAATATATGACAACGCCGGATTCGATGCTAATAATCGATATCGTTATTTGTTTTACATTAACCAATTCAAGCCCACTAACAACAAATCTGTAGAATACTGTTTTTAAATGTATACGTATAAACATGAAACTGTATTTAAACCATCTGAAGATTAGTTATTTATTGCCAACATTACAGATTAACTAAGAACAAACATTATACACAATTCATTAAATCGCCAGCGATGATTTCGAACAGATTTGACTTAGGGCCTCGCGACAAAACCATACTCCTTTTTTCTACAGTTGGTAAGGCAGCTACGACACCGTTGCTGTTGAGGCTGTCTACGAACGACGATGGTCATATTCTAATACCTCCGGTGGTTGCTCGTTTGCCTATCTTTATCATAACAAAAATTTTTTGCCTTTTTTTATTTTTAATGGATTTTTACTTAATCACAATCTCGGCGGGTGTTAATGATGATGTAGTTTTTGTTGGCAAAACGCACATACTTAGAAGTTGCTCACTCTATTCTTTAATATATTCATGACTTAGAAGTTTTTTACTTTTATTAAAAATATATAATCAGGACTATGCTAGTACAGTAGTCTCTCGTACTAGACTCGTTAAACCAATCCGTTATTAGTTACGTTTATGAATGAAGAGGAGTATTTTGAAAATTATTATCACAAAAAAAAAACTTTAGTCATAAAAAGCGACGGAGAATATTGTGGTACGCCGGCCGCTAATGAGATTTAAATAGCAGGTAAGCTAATACAACATTCATCGGGGGCTCCATTCCGAATGATATACGATGCCTTTAATTTAATTAACCGCGGCAATAAAATGAACTCCATAACCGGAGCGCTTCCTTACCCGACGCTAAAGCTTTATGCAGGCATCGGTAGCCGAAAGTAATTCATTTTAATATTTTCTCCCACGTTCTCTCAAAAAATTTGATAACTATAAATTTTGTAATACTTCATAAAATATTTCGTTAATCGCGTAAAAACTTTTTCACGAGCTTTGCAATAAATATACATACACTAAATATACATCTAGCAACCAGATTTTTTTCTTTAGTAAAAATCATTCTTTTTCTTTTTTTTCATTGTTATGTTAAGAACAGATAATTTGAGTTTAAAAGAAAAGAGGTACCGTTAGTAGCATAATTTAATTTGATATAATATTTTTACATCGAATATTAATTACCTTAATATGAATTACTATTTATATTATAGTTTATAATTAG
Source organism: Pharmacophagus antenor (assembly GCA_018245475.1). Classification (NCBI taxonomy): domain Eukaryota; kingdom Metazoa; phylum Arthropoda; class Insecta; order Lepidoptera; family Papilionidae; genus Pharmacophagus; species Pharmacophagus antenor. The sequence continues at coordinate 12,807 of DWQX01002375.1, read as the reverse complement.
AATATAACATACTTTTTTCCGGAAACCTCATGCATATCAATTAAAACAAAACTGAATATTTCTATCACAAAATTGTAATTTGTACACGACATCTTTGAATCCAATTTTATTAGTCATATAGTTGATATTAAAGAATAGTAGATAACCATTCCAGCATGTTTTAACAGAAGTTAAAAGTTAAAATTGTATTAACGAAAATTATCACACACCACGGTTCAAACGTTCAACGACCTGTGATTTCGAATAGATGGATTATATTTTGCGATAACGCACCTCACTCCCGCCATACACGTACTCATATAATTCAAACGGTGTATTCAATTAAATCCGTTAACTCGTGAGGTGTTAATCACAATCAAACCGGTGCGACATTTGGTACGTCGCGTCGAGGTACAATGGTGCGCCACGCCTTATCACTGGATCTAAAGAGCATTTGTTACTTAACTACCTTTGCCAGCCAGTGACATACATAAAGAAAAAAAATTAGCAATGATGCCTTCATTACTAACACTCCCACGTATAAGATTAGATATTAATTATCCCACATTTTAAATTGAGTTTATAAATTTTGTGTACCACTATATTTTAATCTATGCAAGCTTAATAAGTTGTATAGTTTTATAAAAGATCAGTTATACTATACAAAAGTAGAAAAAATAAAATAAAAAAAGAATATAAATTGCATATAATATTTGTACCCTAATTATTTTCAACCCTTACAGTGAGAAAATAGTAAATAATTAATTTTAAACATACACGTTTCTTAAAAATCTCTAAACTTTTTTTTCATCGGTTATGGGCTAACACTCGATTTTAATTTCACCTAATGTTAAGCGACAATGAGACTGTAGGTGGTGAAAAGTATTCGCCAGGAATATTTCCATCTCTCACATTTATGATTGCCGCAACAGTTGAATATTGAAGGTAGTACCTAACCAAGCGGGTCCCAAAGACCCTACCACCATCCAGACTCCACTACGTTACAAGATAAGCGATAAACCACTGCGCCATTGAGGCAGTCTTAAAATTTCTTATCTTCTTAGGATTAAGAGCGTAAATCGAATCAAGATGAATTAAATGGCACTCACTGACACTTAAAAGACGTTGAAAACAGTTTTAAAATTATAACTCAACGATGAAATAATTCAATATAACTTATAAGTTTAATAATATCAAAATTGCAACATAAAATATAAAGTTCACGAATAAATTTATATATTTTATTGGCAAATGTATAACAAAATTATCTCACGGTATTAACTTACATTTTTACGTTCAAAATTGAAAGCAATACATTTGTTGTTTTATCGTCATAAACTACCATAAAAATTATTCATTTGAAAACTTTTTAAAGTTTTCATACGCAAAAAAGAAATATCTCTTAGTGATTTTATCTTGTTTATCTTTTTATTGCATTTCGAATCGTTGTGGAGTTGTTTTTTTTTATTTATTGGTTCCATGTTTATTTTTTATTTTATACGTAATTACATAACATAAAGCGCAAAGTAGAATTGTGTAAATAATCTCAGTAGAGTTTCATTATTACGGACAGGCCTAAACTTCGTACAAATTTTATGTCTTTCTCATATGTTATTATTATTGATATATTAATCAGTTTAGACTATATAAACGTAAACTATGTCCATTCGCTCTGATGGGGACAATAAGAAAAGTTAGTATTAAGTGTTATTAAAGACATGTTAATTACCTTGTATCAGAAGTTAAATTTCAATCTCTTAAATCTAATAGATACTGTTTACAATAACTTTAGAGCTTCCCCCAAAGTATATCCTACACCAAAAAAGAAAAGAAACACAAAAGTCAAATATCTCTATCTCTATCTATAAAAAAAAATTCTAAAGGTTTACGCACTTAAAATTTGTACGGATCTCTGAAACCCTGACTTATTTAAGTGCTAACGTATAAATAAATAAAGTATATTAAACATAGACACAGTTTAACGTCACTGTTTATTATGCATCTGATTTATAATCAGTGCCGGCGCTTGTTATTACGTTTAACAAACAGCTACGCGATATTTACGGGCACCGCTATCGGCACTCGATCGTACACACCCTGTGCGAGAGCAAAACTTAAAATATTATAATGCAACGCGTTTACCAACGACCCAAGATGAAAGATAACGAGTTAACGATTAGTCCTAATTACCATAACAACGAAGCTGTGGGTGCATTGTTTTTACATTTGAAACATTTGTAAATGTGATTATGAACATTTTAATTACACACTATATTTATAGTTACTTTGAAAAGCAAAAAATTCAAAGAGTACAGTGAGCTGAATGCCAACTTTTGCTAGTTGGATAAGCGCATAAATTAGGCTTTATTCTTGCTGTTAGTCGTTTTCTCATTACCAGTGTGTTGTGTAATAAACTGAGGTCTCTCTTAATGCTTAAGGACCACGAAGTTGCTTCCAGCGGACAGAAACCTCACATAACCCTGACATTCCCGCAAGGCTTTAAAAATGTTTATTAAACATTAAAAACCTAACGTTATCTGTTCATGATAAATATTAAACATTAAGTTTTAATCGATAAGTTTACAAATTAATATTATTTTTAAAAATCTTTAAATGGAACACATTTAGTGCTCACCTCAAATAATATTTTATCTCGTTAATTTATTAACTTGTGATAACAATTTTTTTGTTACGATTAAGTTTAAGTACTGTAATTACAATCGATGATTCTGTTATCTCAGATTAATAAAACTCGCACAGTGTTAGTAGGTATATACGTATGTGATAATTAATAATTTATCAATAACAATTTATTACATAAAATGTAAAGATATAAAACAATAAAAAAAACTATTCCTGCAACAAAAATTTTCTTACATAAACTTTCTCATCAACACTTCAAAAGAATAATGTCTAAATGGCAATGAAATAATTAAATTACATTTTTTAATTGAGCTTATTACTTCTAATTTATTAAAGAATCTTTGCTTGTGTATACATCCATTAAAAGCTTAGACTCTACATTAAGATTATGATCGTCAAGAAAAAACTGAGCTGTTAACAATAAGGTCGTCTATTGCACTGTTAGTGTAAATTTAAATGTTTCTCATGTTTTTCTTATTTCGTAGGCAATAAAGTCTATTCTATTAAATATTTATGTCTAAGTAACTTGACATCCAATTGTTCAACACAGAACATTTAGTAGCTGGTGGCCCAACTATATTGTGGTAAACTCTTTATCCCTTTCCACTAGTTATACTGAAGTAAAAGCCAACCAATAACGCCACGTGTATCAACAAGAAGTATTTAAATCTCTTGTTTAGTTTAAATAACTCATCACATGTCTTCATGAAGGCGCCTGGGGGAAACCTGCATGACATGTGCGGTGCAGATTTTGATTTTATAAATTTTTTGTCAAAATTCCAATACACAAGAGTTAGCGTGATGTAACTGTTATTTGCAAACTCGGTGACCTTTAAAATTTTAATGGAGATTTTTGTTTAACACTAGATTTACCGGAGCTGTCATTTTGACGGACCAACTCTAGAGAAAAAGATTCGTATACTGATATGCGTTTGACTTTTTTATTATTTTTACACTGCCTCTGGCAACACTGTTCTATACATTTTATTGCATAGCAGGAAAAATTAGAATACCATAATGCACAAAATTACAACAGACTCGAAAAGAAAACCACAGATATATCTGGGTAAATCGAGTGTTAATTGGCTTTAACCCTTTGCACTTCCATGACGTGTGACTCGACATCAGTGCTTATCTAAGGAGCGTTTTCGAGTCCCACTCGATTTTCATGTCTTAATAAATAGATGTCGCCCACGCATTGTCGACGTTCTTAGCGTAAACACCCCTATACCAGTACATCGCGTTATAGTAAAACTGACCTCGTTTAACGCATAATGTACAAATGATTCACGTTTAACTTATAAATTTCAAAATACGACAATAGTGTAAATAAAAATTATCAATTCAAATAGTTTTTTTCTTCAGTTAATGTGAAATTCAAATTAAACGTTTAAAAGCGTTTGTAGCTGCTGGTAACGAAACTGAAATGAAATTCGGAGTGCAAACTGTTAATATTAACAATAATCTAAAGGAAATAAAAAAGTGAATTCGAGTTATACGTTGTTAGCTATTGACGACATCGACTTTCAATTTGCAAGTTGCATTTCATATGTACAAGTAACATAGTGGACTCCAGCTGAGAAGAAAGCAAACTTTGTTATAATTGCAAATATACTTTCCTGCGTAGTCATTAGTTCGTAAATTGGGACAAAAGACACATCTGAGATTGAGACAGTTGGTGTTTTAAACACATAAACAACAAACTTGTAAAAGTCATTATAACTGTAATTAATTATGTGCAAAACTTTGAACATATTCTTCAATATTATAAAACAAAAAATAAGTAACTATTATAAACTATTCTCCATTAAAATACCTGTAATAGGAAATAGAAAAACGCTGACGATTTTCATACGGCTAAATAGATCTTTAGTTATAGCTAAGATGGTCTTAGCGTTCATGTAAAACAAAAAATCATTTAATTAAGATTAAGAACTACAATCCCAGTGAGAGATATAAAATCTATTTTCATAGAAATACATACAGAGAGAACGTGTGTGTAAATTTTGAAACAACTTTCCATTTAGGTTTTGGGCTTTTTAAAGAGAAAATACTTTCTGCATCGCTTTATTGATAAAATATAACTTTAATTTTGTAACTAACACAACAGGACACTGTCAACTTATCTCTAACTCAATTAGAGATAAGTTGACAGTCTCCTATCTCAACAAGTTATGAATTATATTGTTATATATTTTTAAAAAATGTAACTATGTACGGTGAACATCCAATTATGGCAGTGTGCTAAAGTGTAGTGTGTAAAAGAGTAGGAATACCGTACGGTGCCTCGTGTTACACCACGGGGGTTTCCGCTAAGATTTTGATCATGACGGACGTTGCCCCGCAGCGTAGCAATAAAAAAAATTATCAACTAAAACCAATAACAAAAAAAAAATATTACAGCTTTAAATGAACTTTTATTTATAGTCGAAGGACTAGCTCGACCTCTATTCCACGCGATGTTAAGTGACAGTGAAACCGTAGATGGTGAAGCGTATTAGCCCAAAATTACTCTTACCATATACGACTGCCGAAACACAGCATCGTTTTTATGGCGGCAGATTGTCATAGAGTATGATAACTAGTCAGGAGAATTCCAAAAATCCCTACCACTATGCAGACTGCACTAGTCAAGTCACCCGGGAATCCGGGATATTTGTGTTACAAGCCAAGCGGTAAACCACTGCGCAATGGAGGCAATAAAAATATGAACGATAATCTGACATTATAGTTGTCTAAAATCGCGTAAATGCTGTTTAACTACGTAGTAATTTACTCTACATAGTAATATTCACACTAAGAACTGACATACGAGTATATGTTTCAAATTTAACTATCGATTACTCTACACAAAAAATACGGTATGTGAGAATGTAGTCAAGTAGAGCTTACCCGTTCTCAAACTATTCGTTGTTTGGAAGTTTCTGCTGCAAATTAACGATTGCGTATAAGGTAATTGATTTTTATACGGTGTGGATAGCCACAAATCTAGTCTTAAAAATTTAAATCTAAACATTAGAATTTAAAAAAAAATGTTTTTAACCACAAATCTATTCATATTTTTTTTAATCAAAACATTAAAATTCGAAAAATAGTTTAGAATCTAGACAAAGTTTGCAATGTATGTGCTTCATGCGATATATATCGATTCCATATTGGTTAACGTTAATTATATAAAAACAAGCTATCTGTGCTTACAATGCAAAATAAAATTTTTCATTTCATATTTTGTTTAACTCGAGCATTATAATAGATGGCTTTTAAATAGCCACAGTACTTTGTGAAATACTATGTTTAAATTTGATACTATAATAGAATGTTTTTGTATTATAAAATCTTAAATCAATTATTTATTTTTAAATGAAAACAAATAAAAAATATTAAAACAAATTTCTTTCAAGTTAGATTTTAATCAGCATTTTTAAATGACTCATTCTATCAATATACATAAATATATTGACAGCCATTTTCAGATTAATGTGAAGATGGACATATTAGCGGTGACTCATTGGAAAGCTTTAATTGAAAGCTTACATTGAACGTAACGTAAGGATCACAAATATCCGAAACGATATACGATAAGCAAACATCGAATGGAAACCAATGCGTATCAATAAAATAATAATAATAATAATAGCAATTAGAGTCGATAGTGTTGAGATCGGTTGCGGTGATAACTTCAATCAAATCAAACAACGCGCAACCCGACACGCGTTACTCCGTAAACAAGAATCGGATTTATTTCACTCATCTAACGGTGTGTGTGTAACATAGAATAGTTTATCGATCAATACATCGATATAAATATCGACTAACTGAATAAATAACGCCAAATTAATTAGTTCACATACATAAGGTGTGCGTACAATATTTATGTATTTAGCAACGAACGTATTAGTAATAAGTTTATTAATTACCGCTTGCCGTATGATAAGATATACAACACGTTTACACATCAGTCACACATCGAAATCGATAAAGTGGCGTCGCGATTTTACATCGAGAATTAAAAATTTGCACGTCACTAAAATTCGCATAATACAAACGGGAATATATTCGATGATCGATCTTGTTAACACTAGCGACGCGAATGCGTGCAAACGCTCCACGGGTTGTTACACTACTGGCCACCACGGCACAGGCCCAATGTAACAGGCGCGACCAGTCGCTGCAGGCTATCTTAAGCCTATAACCGATGTATTAATTCATGATTCCGAGCTAACTCTCAAATATGGAGCGTCGTGGGATCTAGACGTGGTTTTTTTTTTTAAATCCAAGGATATCGACACGCGCGAACGTTACGTTTCTCATACGCGTGCTGACGGCTTGGATTACGTATTCCTTTATGCAGTCATACAATGCGTTTGACGCGCAACACTATTGTTTCGCTCCAGCCTTGACACAATGTCTTCAAAGTTATTTTTTTAATTCAATCATGATAATTATATTTGGTGTTGTGAAAGAAGTCATGTAATGAATACTTTTTGATAAACAATTTAAAAAAATAATTTAAAAATGTTTAATATTGTAATTGTTCAAAGAAAAATAATGTCTTGTGTACAATTCCAATATTTGAAGAAATCTTTAAAATTTTTCAATTACATAAATAACATTTGATGTTGTGTATGAACGTAATAAATGCAATTTCATAAGCTAGAAAATAAATAAAAAAGAAAGTTTTTATAATTTGAATATTGCAATCATGAAATAAATTACATCTTGTATATAATGCCAATATATGACAGAATATTTGAAAATTTTCAATGCTGTCATTGAAATTTAGTGAAATAAATGATGAAATATAAAATGTGAAAGTCTTGTTTGGAATCCTAATATTAGACAAAATTGTTTGTGAATTTTATAAATACTTGTGTGAACTTATATAAATACCGATACACAAATTATTAGATTAAAATAATATTTATTGAAACAAGCTCCTACATAGCGATGTATATGATAGACAAGCCGAGACCCGCAGAATCTTTGACAAAAGTTTTCTTTTACCTATCTCATTACCCTGTACACTTGACGACAAAAACCACGACGAGCACCTTGCTGCGAGCGAAACGATAAATACAATATCATAAATATTACAGAAACACAAGAATGCGCCAAGTATTTTTCATTCATTAATTAATGTCTGCCCTTTCACAAGGCGAGCAGATAGGAATTTAATGTTTTTTTTTGCTCCCATTCACTCAAATTAACTGGATTTCGATAGAGGTCGCGTTGAAATTGGTATTACGTAACGAAAATTATATCGCGCAATGTGAAACAACAAAATCATTGTGTCTAATTACATTTCACGAACAACCGTTTTCCTATTGATCATTTATCCGGTACATATGCTGATATTAATTTTCAAGACTTTTCCATCAGAAATCTTCATATATAAGTAGTCTCCTCATTTATTATAGTCATTATTTATGTAAGAGTTATTTATTTTATTATTATTATATCTTTTATTGATATATACAATATTAATAACATTTAATTTACTATTTTGTATTATATTACTGCATCATCATATTTGCATTAGTATAATAGTATCTACAATTCTTATCTGCCATGCACGTAATTATTCTTACCTCAGATACCGGATGACTGGTAGAAAATGCCTTTAGTTATTAACTCCCTCCCTATACATGTATAAGTGCTGAAGTATAAATAAACAAAACCTTCACTTATCATTTGTCTCCATGGCACCGTGTTTATCTCTTGCCTTGCAACACGTACGGGTCTGATTCGACTCTCAGGCCACAAGAATAGTGGCATGGATTTTGTCGGACACGCCTGGCTCGTTGCCCGCCTCAATGTCAATATGGCGCCATAACAGCATTATTGTGATCCAAGCGTCCTACGGGGGCACATGTGGGGTCAGAAGTATTCTGGGCGAGCACGCTTCACAATCGGCGGCAACTTAACATTAGTTAAAATTGGGGACCAGTTGCAAACCGTTGCAAAAAAAAACGATGAAATCATGCTAGTGTATATAATTTAATTTAAAAAATCGCATTATTCTAATTATAAAAACCGCAGAATAACTTGACATCTACAAAGTAACTTATTTGCAGATATGATGTTTTTCTCCGGGACCATCTAATGTTGCCATTATACAATGTCGAATTACAAAATAGATGGCAATAACAAAATCTCAATGAAAAGATATACAATATTGAAGTGTACAATTTTTATTAATCAATCCAATGGTTTTTTCGACGTTCTTAAATTTATTTTTATTTATATATATTTTAATATAACGATTCCGAAAAAGGCGTACAGTCCAGTAGCGACAGCATAAATGATGATTTCCCATAATTTCTGATTGCTAGAAAACGAGTCCGCAAATTAATTGATACTGTTCAAACATAACAACCTGTAATCTCACAACTACCAACTCTGTTATTAAACGGTCAATAATAAATATGGTGTTTTTACTAAGGTACGGTCAGTAAAGAAAACTAGGTCAATGAATTCCATTGAATGCTTTGCGATAGCAGTAAGAAAAAAATGTATTTATATTAATAAAACTGTAACATACGCTTAGGGTACTTGAATAATTATTTTTCTATTGAATACGTACCGTTTGTTATAATCAAATAAATCAGTTTAAAACCGATAGCCGTGTTGTTCATTCCTTTACATTATAAAGACAACTACATAGCAACAACAATAATAATGTGGAACATAACGCAATATGATAAAAATAGAAACGTAAGGATGTATTAAAAATTAATTAAAAAAAACTTCGTATTTCAAATCATTTAATAATATGAAATCTATCTGTCAACCTACCTTTACAATAAACGAAGAATTAGAATAAAATTAGCTCACACCGTAATGACCTAAGATGCAATAAATTTGTATTAGATGAAAAGAAATATTGATGGAAAAAAAAGCAATGTTCCTCTACCTGCGTCAAAGTATAAATGAAATAATATAAAAAGATAAAAAATGAATAAAAAACTCATATCAATTAATAAAGAACTGAAATTGCTTATTTCTTTATTTAATTTTCTTTTATTATTTTAAAAATTAAGAGAGCGGCTTCACATGCTATCGACTATTTCTTTATGACAACAAAGGTACCAGATAATCCGCGTGTAAGTAATACTATGAGAAAGTTTCAGTTTCACATTCAAGTCTACAATGTAATATGATCTCTGAGTTTCCTCACATTCGTACAGAGATTGGACAGATAATAACAATTTCGAAGTCAATCTTTATCATTTTGCCTTCCGCGGAGCAGATTTTGTTTTTAAAAAATCTAAACTGCTTCCATAGCTCAGTGGTTAGCACTTTGTAACGCCGAAGTCCCAGGTTCAAATCCCGAGCCACAGAAGTAGTAGTCTGCAACTGCTACCATCCTCAATGTCAATTAGCTGCCATAACAGCATTACTATGTTCCGGTAGTCACACTTGTAAGAGCCGGATGGATTCTGGCTCAACACGCTTAACCATATACAACCTCATTGTCACTTAACAACGGGTGATATCGAGATCGAGTGTTTGCCTATAACCAATAAAAAATTTATTAGGACCAACTTACATACTTTCCAAGAAAAAGAATCATCAAATTCAAACCGCAATAAGTTAGGAATACCGTTAACGTAAATCGATATTAAGCGAAGACAAAGATGCGCTTTTAAAAAGGATTCTCATATACGTTACATAACACGAGGAAAATGAATAGGTTGCACATATCGCCATAAATTATTAACATTTTCATATTTGCATACATTGAACTAACGAAGATTCTCATGGGTTGCCACAACGATTCGAAACAAGAGTAATAAGTTAATTTTACGATAAGAAAGATACGACATGTCACAGTCCGTTAGTTATAGATAGACCAAAACGTAATACGCCGTGCCTTAATGGTTGGTCTACCAGACGAAGGTATTCGATCTTTTCTCTTCCGCATTCATAGAATGATCTTATCTATATAAGCTACCATAAGCCATCCATTTTAGGTGGCAAAGTTACAGACAGTTGCTCTGATAAAACTAACACGATGTTATTTTGTTTTTATCACGATGTAATATGATTAGGTACAACTGTTTCAATTATATACAATCAAAATATATCATATGTGATTATAAATAAGAATGAATAAGGATGATTAACTTTTGAAATAGTTAATTCTGTAAATAAATTTATTTTAAATCTATTCAAATATTAAAAAATTAAAATCAGTAACGGTAATTTATGTCCGTCATTTTGATTTTACAAGCGCTCTGATATTTCGCCAATGGCGGTTAAGTTTTAAGATGTAATAAAGTGGTGCATTTTATAAGGAGTTACAAGAAAGTGTGGCCATTAGTGCTCCCTGCTCATGTACCGTGTCTAACGTCTAAATTAATTACCCGATTTTGTAATGTGAAACTCGATATATAAAAATATTTCACATTAAAATAATCCGCATTTTGCTGAACGTTAATAGCTAACAAAATGTGGCAACCATGTTTTTTGACGTCATTATAAACTTATTGTATTGATTGTAAAATTTTAAATAAATGTTGCAAACATTAAATAAATGTTGTCTTATTTTTTTCCTTTAAATATAATTGTTCATAGTGACGATAGAAATTCTATCAATACTCAATATATAATCGATTGTGATTATTTACATTTTCACTTTACTGTGATAAAATTAAGACGAAATTTTACCAAACTGGAGAATATGTTTTATTTACATAAAGTTTTTTTTTTGTTAAAGTACCATCTGTTGATAAAATATTGAACTATTAACTAATTAAAATAATTTGAAACAACTATATTAAAATCAATAAACTCTCCGCTTCTTTTCGTCCCCGTAGTCCATTGGTTAACTATTGGACTTGTAAGACGGGTTGGATCCTAATGCCACGTGATTAGTGTAGTTTCAATGATAATAGGGTTTTTCGAAGCCGCTCGGCAAGCTACATCTCTCAATATCAATCAGCCGCCTTGACTGCCTTAGGTTTACCCACTTGCCTTTTAACGCGGAGGTCCTGGGTTCGATTCTCAAGCCACAGGAGTAGTGGAGTCTGGATGGTGGTAGGATTTTTCGAATCCGCCTGGTTTTCTACCACCCTAAAAGCTAATCTGCCGCCATAACAGTATTGTTGTGTTCCGGCAGTTATACATATGAGAACCAGATGTATTCTGGGCGAACACGTTTCACTAGCTGTAGCCTCATTGTCTCACTTACCAAAAATAAAATCCAGGCCCAGTGTTAGCCCATAACCGATAAATAAAGCCGTCATTATAACATTACCCTGGTTCGGCAGACATAAGAGAACTTCATTGTCACTTAACATCAAGTGAAATTGTGGTCAAACGTTAGCCCGTTGCCATAAAAAAAAAATGTAAGAATCCATCTCCATGTTACGCTGACGACACGCGCTGCATGCGGCGAAGGCGACATGATAAATCAACCGCTGACACGCCGTATATCTCCCGCCTATATTGTGTTCGGCCGACTACTTGGTGTTAGCAGTACATCGCATCAATCAATGGTGCTCGAAATCATCAACTCGTTTCATGGCAATTATATTTCTGGGATAGGTTTTATATCCGTCTATGTATTAATACTTGTAAAAGTACTCTTTATACATTTTGTACCCGTACGTTGGAGTGCGAAATTTGGCATAATTCAAGATCGTACGGGGCTGTAGTGTAAAAAAATTATTACAAAATTAAATAATGCATAATATCTCTTAAAAACACATAAAATAAATTAAATATTAACTGTTTACAATGTTCCGATCTTAATGTTTTTCATTTATAACAAAGAGCTACCGGGTTCGGCCGATATGAATAGTTGAGTTTAAATGGTAGTAGGGTTTCTTGAAACCCGCTTGGCTAACCATCAACAAACTCAATCAGCCGCCGTAAAGCAATGTCGTGTTCCAACAGTCACACATGTGACAACCAGAAGTATTATGAGCGAGCACGCTTTATCCTCAACGGCCACATTGTCACTTAACATCTGATAAAATTAATGTCAACAAGGAATTAATACAACATTGACCACTGAAAAGATTTCTAGTTGTTGCTTATTATAAATGCGATTTTTATTTTCATTTTTTTTTAAAAACTTAGACCAATTTTGGTGATTTAAAGTACAATAATGACCTCTATTTTTTTCGAATCTATTTAAAATAGTATAAAATAGATTCATATATATATATAGTAAATAAT
>DWQX01002374.1:0-22105 GCA_018245475.1 Pharmacophagus antenor | reverse complement strand
AATTTTAAGGATGATAACTTATGAACAGTGGCTTGAGAAATGTGAAGCGACGAAAAAGATGGCCGAGGACAGCCTGCAAGACACTCTGAGTCTTCGAGAATCGCTATTCGTCGCACGCGAGCGCGCAAGAAATGGGCTGCGTGCCCAAACCGACGTCACCAACTACATGATGCGCAAGCGTATATACGACACGCAGCGAGCTAGAAACGAACTACAATGGCAGAAGATGAAGGTAGATACAGTCATGCAATACGTATTATATCTTCATTAATTGGTGATAACATATAACATAATCCACGGCAAATATATATAGGTATAACTATTCATTCGCTTAAGACAATTGAAAATAAGTAGCATCTGCAACTTCCGGCTAAGGTTTAATGTTGATATATATAAAAACTGCATAAACTATAAGCTATAGAATATTTTTATTTATGTTTCTTAAATCATTTAAAGTCCTTTTTCAAATAAAAAAAGAAATTAACTTGTTAAAGTAACTAACATATTTCCGCTACAACACGAAAGTGTCCTTTTGTTACCATTCCAAATAGAAGCAGCCATTTGAATCGGCTTTAACGTAAACACAAATTGTATTTTAAGTATAACAAACGACTGGCAGTTGTTAACTAACCTAAGAAGTGTGGTTTAAATGCCATTCGATCTATTCAATGTCATCGATGATATATCCTACTATGTAATGCCTCCCGTTGTGCAGCGACTTAACCGCTTGACTTGTAAAGCAATGGGCCCTTTTTTTGACTCCGCCTGGGTATCTACTACACGCCTTTACAACAAACCACTGCAATAACATCCATGTTGTATTCGCACAGTTAAATTTATGAGAGCTTCTCGATGAGGACGTCACTATCTAAGGTCTTACCGTCATATAAAATCAAGTGTAATTGAGGTCAAGCCGATTGTAGACAAAAGATATTAACAAAATATATTATTAATCCGTAATACTTAAAAACCCCTTCTAGGAAGTATGTACAGCAGCATTATATAAATATATTAAACGACGAGTAACTATGTTAACAGATTAACTTTTTTTTAGATGGAGGAAAACATGGATAAACTATCTGCCGAGTTGAAAATTATGGGCGAGCAGTTCGCTGATAAAGTGAACGCTTTGAAAGTAGCGGAAACGCGTCTAGAAGTACGAGGCTACAGACCCGGTATTGAACTTGCTGCCGACGAGGCAGACATTGGGTTGAAAGAAGAAGTTCGTAATCTTAAAGAAACCATTCGTCAACTACAAGAGAAACTGGACTGTGCGAAGTAAGTTTACGCAAATTTGTTCAATCGTTTATCGCTATATCTTTTATTTCACATAAGCAATTCACTTTATTATAACACATTTATCTTAGTAATTCTGCATTAAAAAAAGTATTTGAAAGACGCAATTTTATAAAGTGTAAAATTTGTTAAATCCAATTTTATAATACCTGTGTTTTGGAAAATGTGTATTAGAAACACAGACATAAGTAAAATAACTTATTAATTAAAAAGTTAAAATTTGAAAACCGGATGAGACTATTAAAGAAATTAAAAGGATGAAAAGCAGAATATTTCTTAAGGCTATAACAAAGCACCGCTTTGCTTGAAATTTATGTTAGTGGATGAATGTAAAGCACCTTAATACCTTTGTTAAATCCTTGCCTTCACTTTCTGGAATTTCAAAAGATCCTCCATTGTATTTTTGCAATTCAAAAGCCCGCAATTTGTAATATATTAATTAAAGCAACAATACCAAGCTAAATATACCAAAGGCTATACAAACTCCGTACTTACACAACGATCTAGTAAAATTTCAAAACTTCTTTAAATGTTTCCACTTTTTACGTATTTGTTGCCACAAATATAAGTTAAAAATATTTTTAAACAAAAAATAAGATGGAGGATAAGGAGAAACTAAGAAAACAAAACTTGACAGAAAAATCAGAAACACAGATTAATTTCTGCCAAAGAAAAACAATAAAATCGCATACAACATATATACAACAATAATATCACAGTATAAAATATACATTATATGATTTACCGACCAAATGAAATATTTTTTTTAGTGTATAAGTACAATTTCGAGTATCTATTTCTCATAAAAAAAAACATAGCTATTCATGAAAAGTTATAGGCCATGAATAAAAAAGATGAAAAAACTTCAATGTATTTGTGAACCTTCTTCACTGTCACAATATAATTGACACTTTCATTAATTACATTGTTTGTTCTTAACAGTACCCTTTTCCGATTCCATTTTCACTATAGTTATATCAGATACAAAATATGTCAGTAATTGAATAAAGATCCTAAGATTTAATATCAGGGAGGTATAAAAAACGATTTTAAGAAATTAACCGCTGATGATAAAATAACAATATTAATTTTATTGATTCCAGAGCAACGTACAACGCACTTGAAGCGACTTCGATAAAGATTACGTTGGACTTGAACGACAAGGAGCATTCCCTTGAAACTGATACAAGGGCGCTGGAAATGAGGGCCGCTTTGGAGCCTAAGAGACCACAAGGCACTGACAAGAATTTGGTGCTCGCCCGTATATCCGATGAATTGCCAAAACCGGAAACGTAAAATGGATTGACTAATTCTAAACAACGACATTTCAAATGATCAATTCCATTCTTCGTCATTGTTCTAACTTTGTTCGTTTAGACTTTAAAATTGTAAATCGAATGTTTGTTGCAAGTTTATAATGAAATTTTAATGAGTTTTGTTCTGGTTTTCTGTACCAATTACACAAATGTTTTCGATTTTGTACAACATTATGACAAACAAAGGCAATTCCCAATCTCGTTTGCATTTTTTTAAATAAGTATATACATAAACGTTTATGAATTTTTCTTTCGTATTAAGCCTATAAGGATTGCTAGTCGTGTTTTTCAAATCTGTTCTGTCTCGGGCATTTTTTTCAGTTGTTTAATTTTTTCCTTGGCTCTTATATCATAGTTTTGTTTAGATTTCAATTTTCGAATAATGACGGTTCGACTTAAACGTTTTGTCTATAAATATGTAGGTTTAACATTTAAAGTTATATGTACCTATAATATCTATTAACAACTATAAACCAAAATAGGGTTTTTTGTCTACATCGGAAAATTTAAACAAATTTACATAAACAACATACAAAACAGGATTACCCCAAATGTAACAACTGGAAATAAAATATTGTCACGTATGGCTTAGTAGCTTTGAGAAGGATTATAGTAGGTATATTGAAAGAAAAGAATGCGGGAAAAGGGATTGCAACAAACGATGCCGAATGAAGCCGCTTCAATTTACGTTTCTCGATTCGGTATTGCAAAGCTTTTCCCCGAAATCTTTAACTCTATGAACCATGTATGTACAAGGGATGATGCAAAGTAGTTTACATATTTCTATTTTATGCGGTCTCTTATAAAAATTTGTAAACAAATGTCATCGGCAAACTAAATTAAGTTCTTTCTATATTCAAATGGGCGCGGAGATACTACCGGTATGATGTGGATTCGATTCTTGACAAGTCTGGAGTGTATTTCGTAATTAACTCTGTTTCGAAAGACCTCTACACAATTTAATTTTCTTAAAAACCTCTTAAGTAATTGAAGCAAGAGATCCACTCTGTTTCTATCGTAAACCCGGTAGCAGTAGTGTTCAAGTACTATTGATTCAGTTCGAAAGTCGATTCAGCTGACGAAATTAGTGATAAACCAGATGTGTATTTTGTGATAAAGCGGCAAATGCCGGAATATAATTTAAAATGAATAACAAATGCCACGTTGTAATTAAAAAAGGCGTATCAACATCAAAGAGGTCTCCGTCCCATCGGTTTTATTTTATACAAGAAAAACAAAAAACTAATGAGGCACCCGTGTGCATGTGGAAATTCTTTGCGCATCGACGTATAGTAACGTCGTAGAGCTTGCAATCCAATTACGATATCCGTTACCTTGTGTTTATATCTAACGAATTGTTAGAGTAAATATTTATTAGCTCTTGTTCATTAAGTGAATTTTATATTTTTTGTTCACTCTTTATCCGATTATACACATATACTGTTTAATACAAAATCAAACGTTTTACTATTATTTTTTTTATAATGTATTGGATTTGATTACAAAGATTTTCGCAATATACGGCGAGTTGAAATTCCTTACAAAGGAGCTAATTGCCTCCATGGCGTAGTGGTTTACTCGCTTGCGTAGGTCTCGGATTCGATTGTCCGAATACAGGTGTAGTGGAGTGTGGATGGTGGTAGATAATTTGGAAGCGGCCAGGATAGCTAACAACCTCTTTGTGAATCTGTCGCCATAACAGTATTGCTATATTCCGTCAGGTATATGAGAACTAGAAGTATTTTCCGTGAAAATGCTTCACCATCTACAGGCTCGTTCTCACATAACATCAGGTGAAATCTAAGTGTTAGCTCATAACCGTTAAAAAATATAGCTTATTTATTATACTTATATTAAAATGCTTGCAATATCGGTAACATCATTCTTTAACTTTGTTAATATTGAAAAACTCGTAAAAAAACCTTTTACAAAGTACATCAAGATGTTATATTCAGTAAATTCAAAAATTAATTTCAGTACGAAATTGTGGGTGTATATTTTTTTATACCCTCTATGCGTGATGATTGAATTTTGGACTGTTTATTTAAACGTTCTTTTGTTATAAAAAGGAGTTTCTCAGTTGTACCCTAACATATTTCGTGCCTTTCGTTACTTTATGTCTACGCCTAACTTTTAACCGAGCAGTCCTTTATCCGTGTAGTTGTTTTATTATTTGAAACAAACAACAAAACAAACTTTAAATTGATCCCGTGAAAATAAAAAAAAATCTAGCGTAACGGTTAGAAAATAGAAGACATTGTTGGTTGATGATTTTACACCTGTTCATAAATTTGTGTTTTTTTTAAAAACTTTTTTTTTTTTCACTATTAGTAGTTTTTTAAGTAAAAAGAATGTTTTTGTTGCTTTTTTCTATCACATCAAATAATAATTAAACATTAACACTGTTCGTAAACACTATTCGTTTAAACAATTTTAACAGTACCTTGTAAAAAGATTGCGGTGTAAAGTAAGAATATTAATATTATTATGTTAACATACAATTTACGAAGTAAACGTTAAGGAAGCTGTTATATGATTATATGTAGTTTCAACATACTCTTCCGATCGGCGCTCCATTGTCACTCCGTATAGCTTATATAGAAATCATTTATAGACATTCCGTGTGGTATTTATAGAGTGGTTAACATTTTATCTATGATTCATCGGTGCACATTCTAGAATTAAACTAAAACTAGATTTAATACTTGATTATACATCCGCATCGGGAGTGTCCAATCTTTTTTTTTATAGAATCACGACGGCTGAGGAAAACGCATTGCACTTGTAAATACATAAATAATAATTTATTAACATGGTTAGCAAACATATATTTCTTCTTAAGCTTTGTATTTACATTTAAATTTCTCACTATAAATGTTGACTGCCTCCGTGGCGCAGTGGTTTACTGGTTTGCATTATAACGTGGAGATCCTCCATTTCATTCCCGGGCCACAGGAGAATGAAGTCTGGGTGGTAGTAGGGTTTTTCGAACACGCCTGCATAATAACCACCCCAAATGTCAAACTGCGGCCATGCTTCACCATCTACGGCCTCATTGTCACTTAACATCAGTTGAAATCGAGGCCAAATGCTAGCCCGTAACCGATAAAGAAATGCACATAAATACAAATGCAGAAATGTGTAAAACGTAAGTTGTAAAGTTATCTTCTTTTACTTTTTTTATACTTTGGGCTGCCTCCGGATTTTGCTGCTCTCTTTTCACATCTCATACATTCAGAGGACCGTACATTATGGTCCAGTCTTGATGAATTCAAGATGAACACAAGACAGTACAGGATGGTTGGTTCTGCCCCTCATGCATTTAGTACTTTCATTTTATAAATATACCTGTATCTCTCAATGGAAATTATTGTACCAACATGCGTGATCGTTGTACGTGTGAATGTAAGGTCAACGCAGGATACACGCTTTTTAATACTGATTTCATTGAAAATTAATTTCAACTCACAACTTGGTACTGAGTACTATCAATATTATCTAATACCACACATATTCGAACTAACCGGATCTAAGTGCCTTTAATTATTTCGCGGCATCGTAATTATGTTAGTACCTTAATTGCTTGGTTATTTTCATGCCAATTAAGGTCACCCGTAATTAATTTAAAGTGCAAAATTAATGAGAAGAGTTGAAAGAAGCGATGGTGCACAATTATGCTCATTTTGATTGAAGCAATTCTCCCGAATCGGTCGCGGTAATAAAATTAAGTGAATCCCCCCCAAGCTCAGGAAATTATCTTTAATTCACTGTTTGGAGCATATTTTCGTTGGAATGATTTCATACGCGGAAACGTATTAAGCCCGCTTGTGGATCGATCATGTCGTGTCTTTGTGTTCCGGCAGGATTATACTTAATAAAAAAAAAATTAGGAAGTGCTGTAACAATTAATGTGATCAAAATATTAGATCGTACGGTAAGTCGAGTTAGTTTCCTCAAAGGTGGGATGGGTGCGGTAATATCCCGCTTTTATTAACTTAACGTTAACCATTGCGTCTTCTACTACGTTCTAATTTGAATGCGCAGTAAGAATACGAGGCATGATAGGCAACTATCGGAACAATCGACTAGGTACAACTCAATACAGGTTGTGTAGCTACAGGTTATTTACATTTGACTTTTGTGCGGTGCCGCGGAAGTGTGGCTCGCCTTTGTCGTAAACCTGGTCTATTCTGTAATGAATTCGTTTGAAACGCTGCTCTATATTCTAAAATATTATTACAACTATCTAAATAAAATAACATTAACGCAGTAAAACATTAAAATAGAACATTTAATGAGTTGGTAAATGAATACTATAAAATGAAGAAAACATAAAGGCCATACGATTTCCTATCCATTTCTAATGACAATAGAACTGTAAATGGTAAAGTGTGTTCAGAATACTTCTAGCTCTTACATAAATGATTGTCGTAACACAGCAATGCTTTTATGATACCATTTACAATAAGTATTTAAGAAAAAATATAGAATGGCCCTAAAAGTATCATCACTGTACAAGTATTCAGGCGCCTGGGGCTACTTCTGAAGGCTGTCCACTCGATTCACGAACTAAAGAATAATGTGGATTGCAATATTGTTTCCAGACTATATTCGGTACTTTGTGAATGAGTAATTTCAATTTATTCGTCCGTAATTCACTGTTAAGATGGGCGTTAATAGTGATTTTTTTTAATAAATCTTATCATTTATATGTATTACACATGTATGTATTAATTGTAAAGTGATACAAGTTTATTTAAATAATTAATTAAAATTAAAAAAGTTGTTCATAATATGAACGAAAGATTGCTTCATCGTTCTTAATAAGAACAGAGAAGAATTGAAATAGCATTTCGGGGTCATTGTTTTCGTCCAGATGAGACCTAAGGATCTTCAAAAGAAAATTGTATACGCTTTTTGAGCAACAAGTTCGATTTATCATCATACGACATTACCACTTATCAGATTAAATAGTGGTCAGGCACTAGTCCATAAAATAAGATAAAAAAAAAAACAATTTGTATGAAGGATCGACTATATATGTTAGTATCTGTCACCAAGCCAACTTGCAATGCGTGCTGTTGCACAACCCGTAGCGTCTTATCTACGTTACCTCATCGGCCAGTCATCGACTTCCTACTTAGAACTTTCGGGTTTCGTAAAGTAGCCGCACAGATCCGTTTCCTGGGGTATTCCTGCTGCTCGAGTACTATGCATCGACCCCCCCCTACCCCCTCCCCTTCCCTTCCACTTCGCACAATCACGTACGGTCAAGTCAACTGGTTTCATATTTAAACACGTGCTATATACGATCGGTCGTGGATATTGTTCTTTTGTCACTCAGCACCAAAAATATATACCGTTAACGAAACCAAATTTCAAATCAAATGTACCGTCTAATGTAATTTCCGCTCCGTGCTTCATTTCTTTTACAACTCAACACCATCTATAAAACGAACTAAATGACAACCTTTGCTAATGCGGTGAGTGCAGTGACTATTTAATTGTATAACAAAAAATAATTAAAAATAAATGAAGTCGACAATATTTAAGAACTATCTCTGTTTTTTAATGCTAGAAAAATCGATTATATTTTTTCTTTCTAGTTAAAAATAAATCACATTAATATGTCGACGAGACCGAAAATGAAATAAAAGTTACATTATAATCTATTTTTTCCCATCTCTGTTTCGGTGTTGACCGTACAAACTTATGTGTTAAGCCTTTTTCACGAAAGTCGGTAACAGTTTTCTGTAATGGCCGAAAGTTCGATTTTAAACTTTGTTATGGAACTGCTTCATATAAGCTATATATTACAGACGGAACGAACGCATGTATCATTATGAAAACTAATTCATTGTGTTTAGTACTTTGGTAGAGATGCAAGACAAATGTACTTTACGTATCCCTGTTGGACTAATTCACTGGTTGGCACCGAAGACAAACGTGTTAATTGTAAGTACGTCAGGTACTTTGAACAGACATCATTTCAGATATATCTGCAATAACTTTCAATATTATCGAAATATCTTTAATAATTTTTTTTTATAAAAAATAAAAAAATATTTTTTATTTTGTTAATTAAAGTCGAATGTTATTCAATTTCTTTTTGTTTTTCAATTAATACGCAATGCGGTTTTTCTTAATTCCTATTATGTAGAAAATATATTTATTTTAATTTTTAATATCCGTTTACGCAGGTTAAAACGCAGGATGGTCTTTTCATTAAATTTTTAAAATAGTTATTAATAATACATTAAACATTGTCTATTGCTAACAATAATTCAGGGACAAAAAATTTATGAAACTCATTTATTTACGCATTTAAACTACCTGTGCATGTTTATAATCCAGTTTTTTTTTTTAAACGATAAAAGGTTAATTGGTTACATAACGAATAACAAATTTAATTGCGTACCCGCACTATCGTTACTCTATTATTAACAACTTCGACAGTTAAAACGTAATTAAGGGTATGTGGTCTCAAAGTTTTAATATTAAATAACTTGAAAATACCCCTATACGCACCAATTATACAAATAATGCAACTATTTACAAATTTAATAGATTACTATCTTCTGTCCACTGCTTCGCGCACATGGCGCACGCGGCTAACAAACACCTAAAATAAAAACTAAAAAACAGGATACAAATATCCCGAGTGAAGCAGTAAGGACGACGCCGATGAAGTTTCACGTGAAACTGAACTAATCTCTGGGATAAAAGTAGAAAGACACGAAAGTTAGCAGACATACTGACAAACAAAAAATTTTCAGTACTTCGATTCGATTAAATGTGGATTTTTGCACAGCGGTGAGTAAGGTTAGGGTTAGAGTTAGAACTAAGATTAATCCCCTTCGTTCCGTGGATTCAAAGAATAAACCGTTTTATTAAAATGTTATCCACCTTCTTCTTTAAACTGCATTCTTCTTACTGGATACCTCTACATATAAGAAATAACAAGTTTCATGTATGTAGGAACAGCTATTTAAGCTATACAGTGATCCATAGTAAATTAGTTTCAGTAACAGTATTAGCCTCAAATGTGACATCGATCGAAAAAAAGATCTAATAACTAAAACATTTTTTGTGGTTTCTTTTGGCAACATTGTTTTAAACTTTTTTGTAAAACAAAGTGAATGAATACAATAATGCAGAAAATTACCGCAAGCTCGAAAAAAAATCATGTAAAAATGTGCGTAAATCTAGTGTTAAAGTTACTATATATATCCCAAAACATCAAAACCAGTCCATCTCATCGGATTTAAACTAAAAAGGCTATTTGAATAACTATAAAGTGTGAAATTGAGCTCCGTTAATTCTTTACATAATCCTAAATAAAGAACACCGTGGAAACAATAAATAATGAATAAATAACTATTCGACACATTTTTCACACATGTTCTTGTTCTCAAGACACCTAGAGTATCAATCACTGATGTACATACTTGGATATTTTTGAATAGATAATTAAATTGTATTAACAACCAGACACAACTATCACGTGAATATTTGTCTGTAAGTAGTACTCTCAAATATTTAATTGGCAATTCTTACCGAACTGGGTGACCACGGATAAATAAATTTCATATAGTTTTTATTGCACGTAAGATTTGATTGCAGAAATCGAAGCAATGGCAGTCTCGCAAAGCGTCTTCACCCTACTCTCCGTAATGGTGCTAATTTGCGGCATCAGGCACGTTAAAGGAAACCCTGTCATCGGTAAGTGAATTTATATATCAGCAAAAATTAAACTAAGACAATAGTGAAAACGATTTATTGCTTCAAGCGTTACTTTGCGGAACTCCGTGACTTAATAAAACAAAAATTACTTTGCTAATTTCCGCCTTGCTTAATCGCAAGTACTACGACTAAAATACAATCTAAACGCGTTTCGTCTATTACACGTGGCATACTCAAGGGATGTTATAGCTTCCACAGTCCGTCGTCAAACCGTCGTACCGTTCATACGGTTTTATTGAAAATAGTAGACGCTGGACACTAGTGTTCCTCAAAATTATTGAAGTTCTCGGCCGTATGTCGTGTTTTTCCCTTTTGTTTACAACTTATGTAATATCAAATTTTTCACATTGATCACTATCCTGAATTTATCTTGGATCCCTTGCAAGTTGTCGTTGAACCCTGAGGTTCGATAAAGACAACATCGGGTATCAACGCCGTAAACGGTGAGACATGCTAGCCTAGAGTACTCTGGCCCTGGTATGACTGCTGGAACACAGTAACGTTGCTGTGGCAGCAAGATACCACTAAGGGTTATAGCCAACTAACCGGACATAAAAAACCCTGCGATCAGTATCCAAACTACACCCATGCGGCCCCCGAATCGAACCAAAAACCCTACGTGCTACTACGCAAGCTGTACACCACTGCACCGTAACTTTGTTAAAATTTAATCATTAAGATTAAGGAAGCAGATTGTCGTTCAGGAACTGAAAGTTTCACTCATTGACAAGGTTTTTGACAGACGATAATTATATTAATATAAAATTTTGTTATAACTTTATACCAATTAACAGTTTACAGATAATGAAATATAGGAACATTTCCTCATTTCATATATCTACACTATTTACTTTTTTTTTAAATGTATATGTTTAACACTATAACAAAATGCCGAAGTAATACACCTATAAATAATAAAGCACCATCAATACATAGTCTATAAAACGCATAATACCATGCTTTTAAAGTGTAATGAATATAAGATAGCTCATTTTAATAGAAAGCCGCAACAATACTGTAGAACATTTTAGTATACTTAAATAAGTAATAGCCTAAAAGCCTCACAATATACGCTTTGATGCGAGCTGAATAGTTAATTCATTTATACTTTATCATAAAAAGTTTCTAGACGAAGCCAGTTTATTAAATGAGTAAATTTAATAACATTTATTCACATATAGAGAAGCGCTTTAAAAAAAACTTGCGTTTATAATTAAAAATATTTTTTGATAAAATTAAAATTAAGTAAACCAACAGTGAGTAAAATGCATAGTTTATATAAGTAAGATTAAAGTACGACAGACGATTTATTATTAAGTATTCAAATAAAGACATAGTTGCGTAGAAAGTTTGGTGATGAGTAAAGTGAATATGGATGGTGGTGGGGTTTATCGACCCCGCTCTGACAAGCTATCACTCTCACTGTCAATCTGCCGTCACAACAGCATTGCTGTGTTCCGGCATTCATACTAATTAGAGTCAGAGCATTATGGGCGAGCACGCTTCACCATTTACGGCCTCATTGTCACCTACCATCATTTGTCAATTGAGGTCAAGTGTTAGCCCATTGCCGATAAAAAGGAAGTTATAATTAATCGAGAAAATTTTCACGTATCCTATATAACGTCTTGCCAAAAGTAATACCATACGAAAGTTAACACACGTCCTATCTGGGATCTTGCCAACCACTTATAAAATTGCTGTCTAAACGTTCACACATTGCTGATACGAAGTTCCATGGAACCGACGACACTCTTTGTCTTTGCTTACGTTGTTTTGTCCCTTATTTTCTTTCCTCTGTTACGATTATAGTCTACTTGTAAAAATATAATAAAAGCATACATTCTCCTAATTTCATTTCTGACTAGCCGTCACTCGCCCCCTTACTTAGTAATTCCTCTTCAATAACTACTAACTTTCGAGTCCATCGATTCGGAGAATAAAAAAAATTATTAAAATTTGAACCCCCTTTTTCTCTCCCTTAGGAGTAGAATTTCAAAAAATCTCTTTCTTAGTGGCTACACCTCACAAGGAACGCACCTTCCAAATTTCTTGTCTTTGCTTTAATATAATATATAAGTCAGTCAGGCAGTGACTCGGTCAGGACTTTTTTTCTTTTCGCCCATGACACAGGCTATAGTCTTTCGACCGTACCGCCTAGTCTTTCGTAGAATCAGGAATTTGAAATTTTTTTGTACAGATAACATTTGAAATGTTTTTGTAAATATCGAAATGTGTAACGGTAAAGATTTAATAGTTATATATACAGTTATATACTACATGGTAAGACGTAAAAGTATGTTTATGCTTCCATCTACTTTTAGGGCTGTGTCCGCCATTAATAATAGAAATTGCAGACGTCCGAATTAAGAGATCTGCGCATGCGTCTTTTCATAGTAATAATAGAAACTTATTTGCGCCAAAAGTAGTTAATAGTAGTGTTTTTAATTCCATTATTTATATTCTTCAAGAAACCAGCTCACACTTTTCGTGATGGTTATAATACAAACAAGTATAGTGGCATTGAATAAATATTACATTATACCAGTTCGCTCAAATCAGAAAAAATAAGAGTTTGTTTTGTTTTCTAACGTTATGTTTACGTAACAGTTTTCCATAAAAAATTTCGTCAACTTTTTAAACCAGTGGTTCCTACGTTCAAGTAATTAAAAATGTAATCTGTGATTATTAGCTCATCGGATTATAATGTTTATTTACTTTTATTTTAATCCCATGTAAAATTTAACAAAAACATTGATTCATAAACACATCGGAATACAATTACTTGAAAATAAAAATTATTTTTTTTTGTTGTTGAATAAAATAATATTTTTCTGCTCATAAAAATGCTTTTTCAATTAAGATGTCCATACAGCAACACAATGCCTTTCTTCTGCTTAAGATATTAAATGTTAAACTCCGTTAACCCAGTAATTTCATTAACTACAGCACCCTCCAAAGTGGAGTAAAGTATTGTTTGCACTGTATACTTTGAGGGTCTGAAATGTAGTGAACATAAAAAAAGTACTCCTTCTTTAAAGATTGGCAACGCAGTTGCTACTCCTCGAATGTTGTGGCTATCTATGGGCGACGGTAATCACTCCCCATCAGGTGAATCGCTCGTTCGTTTGCCTACTCTTTCTAAAAATTAAAGTGTAAATATAATAGTACGATACGGATATATATGTACGGAACCTATGGTTCTAAAAGCGCATCTCGATTTATGTTTTCGCGTACCGAACGGTCCGTCTGCAGCCTTCTCGGCACAGCCAGCTACGTTCCCCGCGCAAGCGGAGCGTAGAATAAACGTGCGAAACGAGGCAATGACCCCAATCCGCGAATTGGCCGGTTCACTTTCGCCGCGCGTTATCGTTACGCAATTTCACCTTATCCGCTTACACTTGACCTCGACGATTCACCCGAGGAATTAATTATGTTGCGTGTAAATTAACTCAAGATCTTTACGTATCTAATTCAATGTTTTTAATTTAAAACTTAATGTTTTTGTTTAATTTAACAGTTCCTATTTTTGATCGGTGATAGGATAACAGTACCACTATAATTTCATCTGATGTTTAGGGACTGAGGTCGTAAATAGTGACGCTTGCTCGTCCGGAATACTTCTGGCTCAAACATATATGACTGACGGAATACAGTATTGCTGTTACGACAAATTTGATTGATAACGACATTGATAGTCGTAGCAATTTCAGGATTTGTTAAAACTACCATGCTTATCCAGGCTTATCTCTCACTCAATATAATAAAATTTCACCTAATAGTGACTCTAAAGACAAATTGAGTTATCGAGAACACAATTTTTTTTTCTTTTTGTTTATTTTTTTTTTCTTTGTACATGTAGCCATAAATTTTCAATTATTTTTTATAATTCCAAAATCTAACTTGCCGATTTTCATCTTCAGTGAAACTATGAGTCAATTTGCTTTAGAATTGGGTGCAAATCTAATGGAAACATTTTGTGAACGAATAGTATAAGAGCTAAAAATCTAGGTTACACTCAGAGTTGAACCGGATCCCAATCAGTATGGCCTTGCCTTCACATTAACTACGAAATATAGGACGAAATAGTACCTTCGCCGGATTATTGCTAATGCGCTTCAAACATCATTCAAACATCACACACACACACACACATCTCTTAGCTTACTTACAGCTTCATCTACATAAATGATACACTCAAGCTTAATATGAAGCCATAGCTATTTAAACTAAAAGTGTCGAAAAAATTACTTAGCATAGGTAATGATCTTAAAATAGCAATTTCAAAAATATATTCTACCGTTTAATAAAAATATTTTGGAATTAAATGACAGAGATATTATTTTTAAATATATTCAAAAGTATTTATGAAATTATAATTCTTAATGTAATTTAAAAACATGTAAAGGATATACAGTTATGTGAGAAGATAACTTTTGTATTATTAAAACATTTTTACTTTTCAAATAGTTATATATTTTTTTTAATTTTCAAACTTTGCTTTAGAGAGGAATGTGCTTTTAATTAAGTTTTTAACACCGCTCAGGATATGTTACAATAATTAGCGTAAAGATCCAACACTATAATTATAACGTTTTATTATTTATCCATAAACCATGTAAAAATCACTGGTTTATCCAAGTATCAAGTATAAAAATTGGCAACTGTTTAAAACCCTTTGACATAAATATCATTAATTACAATCTTAACACTAGATCTACCGACACGTTTTTATGGTTTACTCTTCGAGTCTGTAATAATTTTATGCATTATTGTATAGAACAATGCTGCTACAGGTAATATAAAAAATTAAAAAAAACCAAAGGCATATTAATATTAATGATTTTTTTAATCTAGGGTTGGTCCGTCAAAATGACGACTCTGGTAAATCTAGTGTTAACGCTTTTCGCTACAATACGCGGTGATACAAAACTGGAGATGTTATGGGGCGTCGTGCTGACATCTCTAGATCCGAAGGCATGACATCTCTAGATGTCACGTCGTGATATTTACGTTAAAAAAGGCGGAGATTAACTATCAGCTAAAACTACTAAAAGTATCAGCGAATAATAATAAGAAATAACAACTGATATTTCGCAAATCAACGTCAGCTTTAAGATATCGATGCGATCAGATTTAAAAAAACCCAGCACACTACCGGGATATTATTATTTAAATGCCAAATTAACGATAGAAGCTGAAGTAAGATCTTAATGTATTCTGTTAACGAGTATATACAATGAGCCCCGGTTTGTGACGTTATCTGTGTCTTCATAAATAATATTTAACCTCCGCCGCATAAGGTACGTTTTGATTTGAGTATTTCCTAGCTCTGTGTCTCTTCCTCATACGCTTAAGAAAGCCGAGATTATTCAGCAGCGTTCGTTTCTGTGCGAATTTATTCGCAAGCCTGTGTTGTTAATCTCTTGAAGAATGTAAATGTTAAATTTGTTTACAATAATAGAATGTTTTAATATTATATTGTTCTGCGAGACTCGCATTACAATCACGAGTGATGGAATACAGCAATGCTAATGCTGCGGAAGGTTATCAATGTGAGAGTCGTAGCTAGCCGGGCGAGTTCCAAACACCCAAACAGAATCCATACTCCACCACTTAGTTCTGTAATCGAATCATAGAGTTATTTCTAAGTGATAATTAACAGTACCGATTAGTTTTCTCGTCTAATGACAAGTCGTTAGCTATGATTTTCCTGCTTTTGTTATCTATGGCGCTAAAATTTTCCAGAAAATTTACCATATCCGCCATAATTTCTCACAAGATAATTACATGTGTAAATAATAAAACGATTAGCGCGGACATTTTACTTAGTTCATGTTTTTACAGCATGCGTATAACCTTTAATGTTTTTTACATTTTATTACTTTGCTTTGTAGATAATGTTATGTAATTTTGTTTTCTATTTTTTTTATTTTTCATAACAATTACAAAAATTTTGACTTATTGATACAGTCAGCAATTTGCGACTTTTTCCACACCTCAACAGGTTTACCCGCGCTCGTTGTACAACTGGTTCGTACTAGTTTATATAGATGTTTTTCTTCTAATACAGCGGTATTGTGCCAGTCCAATTCCTCACATACCGAAGACTTCCGCAATAACGTCAGAACAGATGGCGCGCGCGTTAACTAGATTTTGTAATTAACTCGGCAAATTTATCTAGGAAATGGAACCTTACTCTTTGGACACGACCGGTGAATTTAATTTTATATCGTTGTTAATAATTTTTATGAAACCCGTTATTTCAATACGCTTGCTTTAATAATGAAAAAAAAACATGAGCTCTTTGAAGAGTTTTTGCATCAAATAGAGTTTCCGTGATATAATATTACACATATTATATAATTCGAACCATTGCCTAAATAAAATGCAATATAACTACAATTAAATATACCATATAATCACACAGAGTGTTTTACCGGATTACCGTCGGTGATATAGACACACCTATTGTTTGAGCGAACACAAATGATTGTTCCCGATGTCACACAAGTGGTACGAACGGACACGAATGGTAGTTTACGGCATCACACACATGTGTGAGCGGACAGTAGTGTTAATAGGCATCACTTGCCATATTTTGGACCTTAAATTTCTTGTTATTTGTATCCGTATTTCTTATTACTTAATCCTGCGGCCAAATCTAGACCAAAAAAATTTTTTTACGTTTTATTCAGTAAAATTGAGAATAAGTTTCTAATCGTTTTCGGGTCATGGTTTAGTCTTACCGTAAAATCTTTACTAAATTAATTTAACATGAAAAACATTACAGTATTTGTGGTGTTAAATTTACATTTGTAACACATAACTTAAAATTGAAATTGATAATTCTATATACATTTTTTACAATTACATCTTCATAGGCGCTTTTGGCCGAATGTTTCTAACGATTCTTATATTCTGTCATCTGATATTAGTTCATAGATATCAAAACAACTACAAAATTTATACAACGAAACAAAATCACGCTCGGTTGGACAATGCAAACTTAGTACTTGTGCTCCCGGCTCATATTAATGTTTGCCCGGATACGTCTGCACGCTGAAACTAAGTGACTCGACTCTGCTTTCAACAAATACGTATTGTATTGTATTGTACAAACAGGCAAATTAAGATGCATTACTCGTGTTAATTGCCTGCCAATGTGGTGGACTAAAGTTCCTCAATAAAATAAAATATTGCTACGAAGCATTTTCTGTAATCAATTAATTTACATTTATAGACACTTCTCAAATTCGACCACCCTCTTCACTGCGTCCTATGTCCTCTAGTTGATAAGAAAAAACGGCGCAATAAACAACTCAGCAGTATATTGTCTCTAGGTAAATGGTTGTAGGGTCTTTTCGAATCCGCCTTTAATTTAATTTATGCATCAAGCACAACGAAATTCCCTAATATTAAAACAAAATTTAGGCTACCGAAATTTCGACAGGCATATTCAAGGTATTATATAAGAAACTTTTATTAAATAAGATTACAAATGTTATTAAACCCTAAAATAAGGCTTAACCTTAGACTTGTATGAATCAAAATTTTCTTATAGTAAATTTCATTTAAAACCTAAGTGGAGTGAACTTTTTCACATGCCGCTAAAGTAAAATCGAAGGTAAGTTGTGGCGGACACGTAGTAATAAATGTATCAATTTAGAATATTACTTCAAAAGAGCTTTTCTCTTAATACTTCTCTCGCTTTATTTCTGCAGGTTAAACAAAATTAAACGGCTTGCCCCTTCTGATCCCTTAGCTTATCTTTGCAAATTATGACCAACCCTGGATTTAACTCCGAAATAACTAAATACCACATTAGCGTAAATTTGCCACAAAAATGACAGCAGAAAAACAGAATTGCGGTGTTTTTATTCTCATTTAAATTTTAGCTTAAAACATTTTTATGAATTAATTTCTGTGGTGTTTTCATATTATCTTATTCAACGTATAAGAGTTGAAAACGGGATAATTGTAAGAAATATTAATTAAATTGGCAAATAATAATATTATTTAAATACTTAACCTCTTACCTGCGGAGAACTCCCCAGTACAACTATTTTACATACAGGCGTGCGTAGTTATGCGCTGTATTGGAAGAAAAAAAGGAAGTGCGTTTAGCAACATAAAATATTTTTACTTTCATCAAAAAAACAAAATGAACAAAACTTCAAAATTTAATGTTGCCGGCGGCAGTGAATGCATCGGTTGAGTGAGGCGTGTATGTACCCAGGCGGCAGTTAAGGTGTTAAAGAATGTGCCACATTTATAATTTATTGCAATGTTAAATATTTTTATTTATCAATTTATATATTTTCTTTTTTTCAAGTAGACTATGAGACTAACAGAACCTCAACCTGATAGTATGTGATACGCCATTAAAACATGGAACTAATAAGGAACGTAAACCCTGTAAACAAGTCACCAAATTGTGTTTGACTGTGAGACAGTAAATTTTAAACCTCATTCTTCTGTGGTCAGCTATTCGGAATGCAGCGATACATATTTCTGTTTTGCAAGTCTAATAGGCGTTCCTGTCAACGTAAACTCTCTTGTAAACATTTACTAATTTGGTTGGCTGGACTTAATTTGTAAATAAACATTTTAAATTGCTATATGCAAAGGGTGTTTCTATTAGGATCTAAGTATTAGACATAAGTACGAAGCGTAACATTTTTCATGTAACTATTTATTGTTCATAATTGTAATCTCTTTGAATTGATATTTACACATATTCATTTTTAAATGGTGGTTGGGTGGAATGAAAGGGTTTCCGTACCCGCCTGACCAATATCCACCCTCAATGCCAATCTACGGCGATAATAGTCCTACTATATTCCGACATTCATATATTAGAACTGGAGAATGGGCGAGTGGGCTATACCCTCTACGACCTCATTATCACTTAAACTCTTGTGAAATAGAGGTCGTGTTAGTCAATGGCCGATAAAAAAATGTACGTAATAGGATTTGTTTTGTCTTACGCAGCGACTGGCTACGACCCCATGGACATATGCATTGAGAACTGCGCTCAATGCAAGAAGATGCTCGGTGCGTGGTTCGAGGGTCCGCTTTGCGCCAAATCTTGTTTCAAGTTCAAGGGTAAACAAATACCGGAATGTGAAGACTTCGCCTCCATTTTACCTTTTCTTAACAAGCTTTAGTACCAACGAGAAGAATACCATTCAGATAAGCATGTTAAATTTACAGCAAATGTAATATGATAGATAATTACGTCAATTAATGTCTGAAATAATATTGCAAAGGAACTTTAAATCATTCGGCACCATCCACGGAAATGTGTGGCAGTAATTTTACTTATCGAAAAACGGTAGAAATAACTATAAATTGTAGGAATCGATATCCACTTTTGTACATCTCCAATTACAACTACTTTGATACATACCAACTTATCAACTATATTTATAATCAAGGTTCAATTTCGGCGCTGTTTGTCTTGTCGGCTATTACAGTTACAATTCGCGAGTACTTAACCTGTGGTTGACATGCAATAAAATAGCAGTCATGTAACGTATAACAAACGTGTCAAAAACTTTAAACGACAAGGGTCGAAATGATTTTTCTTTTTGGTGAGATTTAAGTATAAAGATCAAATGCCACGATGTCAAATTGTACCATCTTTTCTATACTCTGTCAGTAAACCGTTATTAATTTGTGTTACATATTTAAGATTGTGTATTCCCGTATAGCTTTCCGAATTGCGTCCATTTTGGTTTCTTTCATTAGTGGCATTGTTTCAAAAAATGGAACCTAAATGTGTAATTAGAATCTCTCTATATACTCTTATCGAAAAAGCGAGATGGTTGTCATCCAAAACTAGAAACAATGTCTGTGCAGTTCTACAGATTTTGGAATTTATCGAATAGCTATCGTATTGCTGGTGTCTGAGAGTGAGAACAAAAGCATTGTTCTACAAGGTAGGAGCGCCATCATTGTCTCTAACTCTTGCTGTTTACAACAAAACTTGTATGCGAAGCGCCTAAACAACTGCATTACGCCTCGATGTGCCAAAGTACTTAATACTCGTTAGTTGTGTTTACGTTATGTTTTCGTTTTGTAATAATATTTTTAATGTAAGTATTACAGGGTATAAATAATTAAGGATGATATTTTAAAATAAATCAATGTAATTTTTGATGTTTTTTATTTTATAGAGCCATAAGAATATTATGGAGCTTTCGAAAGATTTAACACAAGAAAGCCTCGAGACTGATAAGAAGTAAATAAGTTTTAACCGCTCAAGGTTTCAAAATTAGTATCCATTCAACTGTAATAAGCCAAAAACAATGCTTGGAGTTGGAAAAAGTTAAAGAAAACTTTCGTATCATAAAAATTATATAATGATTAATTGTAAATATATTTCGAAATTAATTTTTGCTTATAAAATAAGTGATATTTCATATAATACTCGAATATCTGCAACATTTCTATATTACATACATTTTATTTAATAATAATAATAAAAGTCAAACATCGATTATTTAGATGTTTCAAGGCCACAATTATTTGGCAATGCTAAAAATACAATTATAATCTATATCTAATGACAGTAAAACTGAAACTTACGAGAAAAACCAGAAAAGTTACTCAATCACATTTTGCTCACCAGTTTTGAGAATATGTTTTTTCTAGAGCAATATTCATCGCCACGGTTTTACGTGAACG
Source organism: Pharmacophagus antenor (assembly GCA_018245475.1). Taxonomy (NCBI): domain Eukaryota; kingdom Metazoa; phylum Arthropoda; class Insecta; order Lepidoptera; family Papilionidae; genus Pharmacophagus; species Pharmacophagus antenor. The sequence continues at coordinate 1,058 of DWQX01002374.1, read as the reverse complement.
TTTCACATTACGATATAGTCGTAAGATATATGTCGACCGCCACTGTAGAGCAATGATGGCAGGGTATTTTTGAACCGGCCTGACTAACTATCAACCTCAGTGTCAATCTGCAGCCATAACAGCACTACTGTTTTACGACAACCACACATTTGGAGCAAGAAATAATCTGCCCGTAGATGGTGAACCCGTTTCACCATCTACGGCCTCATTTTCACTTAACATCGTGTGGAATCGAGGTCAAATGCATCCCATAAGCGATAAAAAAAATCTTAATACAGTATATGACGTAAGCGCTTAACGTGTTCTCCCTTTATTAGACTAGATAGTAGCCTTAATGCAACTCAGTCAGTTACGCAACAATGCAATTTTTCTGAGTAGACATTTTTTTTTTATATTATAAAATATTTATTGTTTGTGAGATATAGGCACACAAAGGAAACAAATTTGAAGACCCCACCTTTGGCGATCGATAAAAATTGACCACCCCTAGTATAAGGAAGAACTCGTAACAATGTGACGAGCTCTTAAAATATGTCACATAATACTGCAAATGTATTATAGTACATTGATTATATAAACGTAGTTATTTTTAAAAAAAAAAATTACGTGATATTACTTCATACAAAAGACATCAACGCGTGATTTTGTATTATCACTTCATGTAGAATATTGATTGTTAATTAGTAAATATTTATTTCATAATTTATTAACCACATCGGTACGGCGCTCGTCGGCCACGAAACTGCCCACGGCCGGCACTCACCAGCCGCACGCTGCTTCTTGCATCGACAGCGAATCCGTCTCGCTCTTTTACCGATCTGTGTTGAGGAAAGCTTTGAAGCACAAAGCTTGTTTTACATTACAGGCGGACATTACTTTTAATTTAATTCAAGAGAGCGCATGTTTTAATTACGATATTTCTAAATGTTTTATTATGCTATAACTAAACAATTCTATTTTGATAAATGAAAAATTCATAGCTGCAAGTAATTTGGCACGGTTTGGTAATAAAGTCGTATAAACTGTGCCGAACAATGACCGTGGATCACGCCTCGAAG